>BLKR01003574.1:0-139759 GCA_011170035.1 Teleogryllus occipitalis | reverse complement strand
CACGTTTTTCTTTTCTCCTGCTCGTTAACAAGCTTCTCGTGAGCTAATTCGCGAGATTTCTGAAGCCTATTTATTAGCTTGAACACATATTCGACGACGGAATTTTCTTCCTCATCGTCCTCGCCTGCAAGGTGTTCATATAATAAAGTTATTGGAGTTCTGAGGTTCCTCCCATACACTAATTCAGCTGGAGTGAATCCGAGGCTCTCGTGCACCGTGGTTCTCAAAGCAAATAAAATCGCGGGCATTTGGTCCTCCCACCCCGTTCCTGCTTCCAAGCATAACACTTTGATTAAGCGATTCATCGTTCTATGCACGCGTTCGATAGGATTTGACTGCGGGTGGTAGGGCGAACTTCTCACCAGTTTGATCCCAAACTTCCTAGCAAATTCACCTGTCAATGCGCTTGTAAAGCACGTGCCCTGGTCGGTTTGTAATTCCTTAGGAAACCCGATTCTACTAAATAATGTCAACAAGGCACTAATGATAGTTGTTGATTGCAAATCTTTAATTGGAATAGCCTCCGGATACCTAGACGCTAAACAAATGGCTGTCAAAATAAACTTGTTGCCTTCTTTACTTTCGGGAAGAGGTCCACAAGTATCAATATTTATTTTACCGAAGACTTCCGTTATCGGCGGTACTAACATTAACGGTGCTTTTTTTCGATCATTTGGCCTACCAACCTTTTGGCACACATCGCAAGTTTTCACATATGTCTCCATATCCTGGAAACAACGAGGCCAATAAAAGTATCGCGACATGCTGGATTTGCTCTTAGTGCAACCTAAATGTGCATTCGCGGTTTCATGGCACACCTTGAGAACGGCGGCCCGATATTTAGTCGGAACTACTAACATATTAAATTTTTCTCCGCGATTGCTGTGTCTTGACCGATACAAAATACTATTTTTCACGAAATACGACTCTCGCCCTGCTTCCGGTACGTTGTGCTTATTCGCGTCGTATAATGTTTTGATTTCCGGGTCACTTTGTTGTGAAGCTGCGAACTCAGTCTGGGTAATATTTATGAGTTCATTCACTTCGGGCGTTAGTACACTTGCACTGGCGTCCCTTTCACTAACGGCTCCCTCCTGCCTCAATTGTTCAAGGTTTTCTACCTGCTCGTCCGCGTCAAACTCGCCTGCTTCTCGATCAGCGGGGCCCGACTCCTGAGTCACTCGCGACGTTTCAGCGGCTTTTGCCCGCGTCGTTACGGCTGCAACTAATTGTGGCTCAATAAATCCTGCCTTTACTTCTTCCAACAGAGCAGCTGTTCTATTACTTAATAAGTAATATCCGCTGTCGCATTCCCGAGGCACAACTGCGGCTTTAGTTACTACTTTCCCGAATGGCCCTTCAATGGTGACTTCTGCCACCGGGAGATTTCGTGGTGAGGCATCAAGCGGTTGCAAAATCCACACGCTTTCTCCCGTTAAATTCTCGTCGCTAATAAATTTCTCATGGACAAGATCGAAACTGGCACCACAGTCGCGCAAAAATCTCCCGGGAATTTTATTAATTTTTCCAAAAAACACGTACGGTGAAAACAATTCCGTAGCTGTTTTGTCTGCCACATGATTCATTTTTTCGGCCACGCGGCGCTGCGGGCATTCACGGACCATGTGGTCTGTGGCACCACACCCGTAGCATTTCCGCTTGTCTGGCTTCTCGTATGCTGCCCCAACATCGGTTTTCTTACCGCTCGATTTCCCCTGAAATTCCGGTACTATCGGCATCGTCTTGCTCGTGCTTGCAACTTGTTCCCCTACGGCTTCCGATTTCCTATAAGGCTTGAACGAAGACCGTTTCCAGCCTGCCCTATTGTTTTCATAGTTGTTTAGTTTACGAGCTAGTTCTAACGGCATCTTAAATTCCCCCCACTCATCAATAAAATGCTCTTTAATATCAATAGGCACACGACGCTTCAATTGATCGGTTACAATTAGATTCATTAAGTCCTCGAACGTATGAATATCTAGTCCTGCTACCCATTCTTTGCAATAATTTTTCAGCTCGCTCGCGTATACGTTCCAGGTAGTATTCGCGGCTTTTACATGTTTCGCGAACAATTGTCGAAACTTCTCGGCATTGAATCGATACATTTCTAATAACCTACTCTTTAAATCGGCATATTCTGTTCTTCTACCTTGCCCTTCTAAAGTTAGCGATGCATTGATTTGGTGTGGGAGCAGTCCCATAAGATTTGCCACCCACTCTTCTTCTGGAATTTCTAATTGTTCCGCCTGACTCTCAAAAACACTTAAAAATGCTGATATGAAATGCCTCGTAATCAGAATGCTCCTCTATCAATTTTTTTAGTACTACCAAAGTTTCCCCACCTGTAATTTGGAGTCCTAATTCCTGTGCCACGTGCACTACACAATCTTTCCCGAATCTCGGTAAGTAAGCCATAACTGAAACCTGAACTGAACCTTACAATGCAGATAGCTATACTTACACCAGATCCTTGCTGACTTCTTGATTTTATCAAAGCCGGTTGGCTTTGAGACGTCCTTCCTTCTCCGTCCTTCCTTCCTTCCTTCCTTCCGGCGTTGCCGTGAAGACGTGGGCGTCTGGCTAGGAGCGGACCCTCTCTGCTCCCGTGCGCTGTAATTATGTCTGCCCGTCGACACACCCACGCACTGGCCCACCCACTGTTCGTAATATTGCGACCACGTATGAGTATGGTGCAACAATGCCGTGCCGTTCCGGCGTGAATGTTTTAACTGCTGCTATTATCACAATTGAGCAACACTTCCCCGTGGAATTCTTATAACCGCATCCACCAATTATACTATTTGGTGAATGATATTCCCCGTGGAATTCGTTTAACCGCTGCCACCAATTATACTATTTGGTGGGTGCACGTACTCCCCCGTGGGCTTCTTTATAACCGCTGCCACCAATTATACTATTTGGTGGGTGCACGTACTTCCCCGTGGGCTTCTTTATAACCGCTGCCACCAATTATACTATTTGGTGGGTGCACGTACTCCCCCGTGGGCTTCTTTATAACCGCTGCCACCAATTATACTATTTGGTGGGTGCACGTACTCCCCCGTGGGCTTCTTTATAACCGCTGCCACCAATTATGTCTACCCGTCTGTGACGTCGTGGGAATACACAATAATCACAGACACGAGCTTCAATGATAAATATGTACAGGTTTATTCACAATATGTACAGTAATACTTTAAGTTACTCAGCTCTGGTAGATCTTTACTTTCCTGATCGCAGGAGCGATCCTTAAAAATGAATAACTGACTCGTGGCCCGCGCCACTCCTCAGCGAGCCTCCCGCACACAGCAGACAGCTCCGGCGACCTCTTGTCACCCGTGGATATAGTCCACAACGGCGTCCCAACACATGGTTTGCCGCACGAGCCTAGCTCGGCTCCGCACCGCCCTGGGCGCAAGTTTTTGTGCGTTCGCACGAGGGTTCCCTTTCAGCTCAACAAACCCCACCCCCGCGCTCTGCGTTGGTTCTTATATAGCCGCCACCCACGTGACCTGAAACGTCACTGGGTTTTGCACACGGCCCACACTGACCGCTT
Source organism: Teleogryllus occipitalis (assembly GCA_011170035.1). Classification (NCBI taxonomy): domain Eukaryota; kingdom Metazoa; phylum Arthropoda; class Insecta; order Orthoptera; family Gryllidae; genus Teleogryllus; species Teleogryllus occipitalis. Next base: position 136,203 of record BLKR01003574.1, on the reverse strand, counting down.
TGCCAGGCATTTTTGGACATCCATTTCCCTGGATTCCAAGAATTTGACACGCGGCACGCGGCAAAAATGCGCTGTCCCGTACTTTGGGCATCCCTTTCCCTAGCTCTTAGGATTTCCCAGAATACCTCGGCGTGTCACATCCTGCCTGGCCCCTGGCGTCTAATCCTCTGCCGCCGCCCTTTGTGGCGGTTGCTAACTGTAGTCCTACAATACGTTACAATATTCTTGCCGGTTGTAGTGTGTTGGCATCAACCGCCTATAAAGTTAGGCACGATAATGTGGGTAAAAATAATTCATGAATGGTTAGTAAAAAAATACGAACATGAACCCTATAATGTCCATATTATAAATATCATCCTTCCATAGACTTAAAAAATGAAGAATGGAAGCTATACTGGAAGAATCATAACTACAGACACCACAATTTCGAGCAATAAACCAGATATAATAGTTCTAAACAAGCTCAAGAAAACAGCTATGCGAATCGATTTTACAGTGGTCAATCTAGAATCTGTATATAACTTGAAAATTCAGAAATATGTACGGCTCACTTAAGAGCTTCGTCATCAGTGGAGACTTCAAAATATCGACATACAGCCGATAATCATGTCCACCACTGGATTAGTCCCAAAACACACAGTTCATGCAATTCAAGTGTTGTAATTACCATTTTCATGCATAGAACAAAAATTGCAAAAAGCAGTAATACTGGAGATCTGCAGAATAACAAGAGAATTCCTAGGATGTTCTGCTGATTGGGAAACGATTGATTGAAATGTCTAGAGAGTAACATTCGTTCGCGTCTTGTTTCTGCGAGATCGACCGAGCCTAGATCAGCAATGATCAGGTTAATGTTCCTGCGCATAGTGCAGAGAGTGAAAAGTCGGAATAATAATAATAATAATAATAATAATAATAATAATAATAATAATAATAATAATAATAATAATAATAAATTCCCTCATTAGCTGAACCAGAATATGTTAAGAGACAACTGCGTCGCCAAAGTAATTCACCAAACTCTTGCCAAGAGATATAACCTCGAAAAAAGTGAGTAACCTTATTATACGTATAAACCAGAGCAAGTAATGAGCTAGAATTATATGGAATCATCACTCATCGAATAGTGTAAGCAAATAGACCAGATATAGATAGATAATATAATTAATTTTCTTTGGTCATTAAGCCCGGTGGCCAATTCTATTACACTACTTATGCATCTAATACCATAATATAATAATGAATACTAAATACATACGATTCTATAGATAGTACCAAATTATTCCATTTAAGGCATGCCTACTAAATGCGGAGACCCTTCACAGAGTACTGATTCTATCGCTTACACTATTACTACATTTTAATCTTAACCTAAAAGTTTTGATGTTTGTAGGAAAAATCTCCATTAGTGCTGAAGGCAAGCTATTTTATGACTCGACAGTCATAACAAAAGAGTATTTTCCAACATCAGTTCTGTTTCCTTGGACGTATTTTTCTAATATGGTCGTGACGAGCTAAGTAGACGGGTTCATGCATTCTTTCCTGAATTTCCCTCCATGCTGGGTTCTTCCATTAGGCATTGTAAAACATACAGAACCTTGTTTTTCCCCTACGGCTCGCCAATGATTTCCATGACGATACTTTGTTGGAAATATTTCCTAAGGAATTTCCCTCTTAACAAATTTTGCTGCTTCTTTCTGAACTCTTTCGATAGAGTTTATTTGCCACTTTCTATATGAATCCCAACACGCTGCTCCATACTCTAACACCGGACACACAATGGTTGTAAAAGCTAGTTCTCTTGATTTACTACTTCCCTTCCTGAACACTCGCATTACAAGTGTAAGGATTTCCCTGCCTTTCCAACAGTAAAGTTGACGTGCTAAGCCCATCCAAGGTCTTCATTAATTACCACCCCCAGATATTTACAGCTAGTTACTTGTGGAATTATCTTGTCCGCAAGCAAATACTTAGCTGTCCCTTTATTTCTACTACACGTAAAACTATTTTGCATTTGTCCGGATTTACATTCATTCTATTGATTTCCTGTTGTTCTGAATCCTTTCTGTTGATTTCTCATTGATTCTATTCTTCTGGTTCATAAAATATATAAAACATCATACATCACTGATTTTGCAGTCCTTACAGTTGACAGGCTTGTAACAATTGTGGTTGAGAAAAAGAGTAAATATCAACTCCTTTGAATTGAAGGATATGTATTGATTGCGCACAGTGAAAGTGCTTCCAGTAGTGGTGTCAACGAATGAATTGGTCACCAAGGAATGGCCTCAGACTGCGATGAAATTAAAACGTACTGAGAAGCATTTGCATACCATTCAGAAAGCTGCATTATTGGAAACAGCAAATATAGTCCGTAATTTCTTAAGCCTGAATTGACGGATATAAAAAACATCCATGTTCTTGTTCCATCTCCACTTTATATTAGGCAAACCATTGTTGCCTTGAGTGATTTTGAGAACCCTGTTATCAGTGACGATTTAAAGAATATAAAAAATACAATAACAACAATAACAACTTGTAGAAATTGCGTAATATATTATAAAAATTTCTTTAAATTTCATAGCCATAAATATGCAGAATGTTTCAGAATACATTTTTAAAACTTTAGGATCATAGAGGTCAAAGATAATAATTTTTTTCCAATGACAATATATATAATCTCATATAACGTAGTTTAACCTGTGATATTTTTCTCTCGTAAGAAAATAGTCTCACACAGGTGTTCAGCGTGTGCCGAAATCTCTTTGAGGGGACCCGCTCTCTGCCTAACACCGGTGTACGATGAGTTGCCTGCATATCAGGGGCAAACGTCACATCCGAAACCTTGTCAGAGAAGATTTCTCATCACGCGTTAAATGGCAAAAAGTTATTATCTTGTACGCTCATTCATGGCGTAGAAGTTTGTAATAAGTATTTTGAGGCATCCTGTAATGTATGTATACAAATAAAACAATGAGATAAATCGTCATATCGATACCAACAGAAGTAAAAAATCAAATGTACGCAAGCAAGATAATATAGTATATGATGAATACCAATTCGATGCATCATGTATTCAAACTCTCTGCACAATTTATGCATTTGAGGAAACAAGTTTCATCGACTGCAGTAGCTATACAGTTGTGAAACTTTCAAAAGCGGGAGGTCATACGCTGGAGTCCCAACGGTAGAAGGATTTCAACACGTGTAATAGCTGGTGCCCAACTGACTCCTCTCTGGACGTGAATGCGAGAGACCGGCTGCCCGAATCGCGGTGTTCGTGGACGCCTCTCATCAATTTCAGGTGGATGCCCGAGCAGTGCTCTAATTAAACAACGGACCGCGCGCCGCGCGCGAGTCAGTATTTCCTGTCGGCTGAGATTGCTCAAAACAACTACCGTTGCCGCTGCAGCGTCTCTGGCTGGATTTGAGTTCTGACGGGGGTAATTTTTCGACACTGGCTAAGAAGGTAAGTCGAATTCAGACGCTGTCTGGAGAATCACTTTAGCGAAAGGCTGCTCTGAACGGTAGTTTTTTCCGTGGTTTCTCCGATTAATACACGGTAAATGCCGGAGCAGTACCTTAACAAATGGGCCACGGACTGTGCGCGATCTCTACTTCCTTCTCTTTATTCATTTCTAAAACTCCTCACTATCACTGACTCCTATTTCAATATTTTACTTTGACTTACATTTACATTCACAGACTCACACACAAGTCAGGAGACCAGTCGAGAGTTAAAATCTTGTCTCAGTTGGGGCGGTGCCCCACTGTTGGGAGATGCCTGGATGGTGAATACCCGCAAATTGACATGTAGGTCGACCCCGAATCTCACCATTTAGCGGGGAAAGTACACTGCTACCCCCAGGACATAACATGCACTATACCTACGGGACTAGTGAACATAGCGATTGACTTTCCCATAAAGACAAAGTAATCAGTCCATCTTCCTTCACATCCAGTATTCATTCTTATTTCCGGAGTCGTCCTGTCTTCAAATTTCTTATCCCTCACTGAACGAGAAAACGGCAGTAAACAGCTGAGAGTCCTCTGAAGTGCTATTGTGTCACTTAGTGAGATAACCTAAGAAGAAAATACAACAGGTTTTTTGTTATATGAGATAACTGTTTTTCTTCACTGATTTTTTGTGCGTTTCAGTGTAGCTACTGATAGCATAGAATTATTCCATCTTCATCCAACCTTCATATTTATTCTTAGAACCGGGAGTCTATCTGATATTCTGACCTTAAAAGGTTTACGTCTCATTCTTCTAGAAAATATTTAGTAAGCATCTGCAACGATCAGTTACAAGCCGTTTTAAACGCTATTGTGTGGCCCGTAGAGAGATAATGAATGTAAGTAAAATATACAACAGTTTTTAATACCAATACACGGTATCCGGGGAGGAAACATCGAAAATTCGAAAATAAGCTCTTAAGATAATTTCAGGAATATTTTGTGTAATAAACTACTAGGATATTCTTATTGGCTGAACCGTAATAAGAACTCAAAAGTTGGTTTCAATAAACGCTTAATTTGGCAAAAATTGGGCGTAACAATAAAGGCAAAAATTTGCAGTACAGAAGAACATAAACACTCCAGAAATAGTTAATTGCTTATTATATACAAAATAAATTAATACATTTGTTCAGAAAGAAAAAATAACCCAGAAATTAAAAAAAATAGTTGTCGAATTGAGTAAATTGGGTGCTTTTATATTTTTTGGTATTTTTTTCTTTCTGGATAACTATATTAATTTCCTTTGTAATTAATGAACAATTCTCATGTTTCTGGAGTGTTTCTACACCTCTGCAGTGCAAATTGTTGCCTAAAAAGCATTTTTCCAAACACTTTTGTGTGCTTATTGCGGCTTAGTCATTCAGACTATCCAAGTAGTTTATTAAACAAACTATGCTTAAAATTGTCTTAAGAGGTTATTTACGAATTTTCGACGTTTCCTCCCTGGACACCCTGAAGAGAACACGTTTTTCTCAGTGATTTTCGCGCGACCCAGTGTGCCGCAGTCTCGATGCGCTATCTCGAACTTTTTTAGCGCACCTCAGTAAAACCTCGATTGCAGAAATTGGGTAATAGCCACGGCACGAGATGGCGATCGGCGCTTTACACACACGTGTCCCTCCTGCACGACCGCACTCGCACACTGCAGTTCCTTCAAAGCCATCGACCGGAAACTCAAAAGCGTAGTGGAAGGCTCCATTAACCCATTTGACGCGCTTTTAAACTGCGATTTTCAGTTCATATTATTCCGGTACCTGAGATCTCGCAGAACCAAATGATCCGTATTTGAAAATATATTTTTCCTTTTGCCCTTTATTTCGTGAAGAGAATACAGAAAGAAAATAATATTTCATTTTTTCACATTCAAGGGATCAAATTCAGGCTGAAGAGTACTTCCAAAGGTTACCCAATATTATAAGTGTGTGTGTGTGTGTGTATTACTATTTTTATGACAATTATTATTTATTACATTTTAAAAAAGATTAACATACTTGCTTCAACAATTGTATTAATGTTTGTAAAACGATTTATTCGTGTTAAAATTGTTTTTAATTATTTTTATTAATAAAGTTAGAATAAAGTAAGTTAAACTTACCTCAATGCAAAAGCTAAATAAATCAAGTTAATGAATCGATAACTTTCAAAATTATGACGCAACTTAATAGTGTGTAATATATTTTCAAATCGTTATTAAAGTTTAAAGAAACACTATTCTCATTACATTAAGAAAATAATAATAAAATTATAAAATGTTAGTTATACATTACTAACGCTTATAAAATTATTACAAACATTGAATTCCATTCTTGTGACAAAACAACCGAACTTATTCTCCTACTTTAATCTAAATTAATTAGCAATCCACCCTCCATTGACGCTTGAATTAGCAAAATGAAAATTCAACGAGCGACATGAAAATCATGCATCAAAGTCCATAAAAGTCCGAAAAGTGATTACGCTCTCAGACTAATGGGTGTTTCAGTGAAATCCCAAGGCCGCCGCGAGAGCGGACACAAAACAACGCAACCGCGCCACGCAGAGCGCTCGTTACAAAATTCGGCCAATAAACGCATGCAAATTTCTCACATCCTCCAAAGCGCTCTCGCACTTAGCCGTGGCGTGCGGGTGGGGGGGGGGGGGGTGGGCGGGGCCGCGAGGTGGAACGCAATCAATTTGGAGGGCGCCCCCGGCAATTGGGTCGGCCGCCCCAATCTGCTTTTATGGTGCGCTGTATCGCCCATCCGTCTTGCTTACGGGGCGCTGCGATCGCGGCGAAGTACGGCGGAGGCGGAGGAGGCGGCACGGGAGGTGGCGGCGGGTGCGGAGGGGCCGTGAATCCGGAATGAGGGGGTGGCTGGTGGCGATGCGGCCTCCGTCGCCGTAGCTACCGACCCGCTGACCGATCTCTCCGCCTCGTCAAGTTCTCAGTCGCGGTATTATCAATGACTTCTCCTCTCACCGCTACGCGAAGCAGCCCTCCCGCCAGCCTCTTCACACATTCACTCTCTCGTCGGAGTATTCGCGCGGAGCACTTTGCTTCAGTTTTCCGGCTCAGCTCCTCTTGCCGGTCTCTCTGACTGCCACCCCGCACGTGTCTGTCATCGAGACCTCCACGAAACGTCTACGACCTCACGAACCTTCCAATCCTCATAAACGTGTTCGAAAAGAACTACAGACATTTATCAAGATTCATATTTGGATATAGTCCATGTATGAGAGGAAAGGATCGCTGTGTGGCGGAAAATTCTAGCGGCTGGCTGCTCTTACCGGTAATTTTCCGTGATTTCTCTAATGAACTAGACGAATGCCGGAGCAGTACCCTAACAAACGGGCCACGGACCGTGCGCGATCTTTCCTTCCCCTTTCGTGACCCCTTCCGTTCCTTTCCCTTTTCTGACGTTTCTCTCCGCTTACTTACACAGACTTACACTACACTACCACACATTCCGGGACACCGGTTGGTGGGTTTGAGCTTGTCCCAGCTGGAGCGGTGCCCCACTGGTGGGAGACACCTGGTTGTGGAAAAGCCCGGTAGGCCGGTGCCGCATCGCACCATCCAGTTGGGAAAGATCACAGCCACCTCTCGAGTCAAAACATGAACTACATTTTCGGGACTAATGACAGCCGTTGACGCAGTTGGAATCACTAATGAATCAATCAAAAACATGCATGTGAACGTGCAAGTAACTCCAAAACATATCTTTAATTACTACTAAAATTGAGACGATTGAGTGCTATCGTAAAAGATATGAAAACACAAACCCGTGATTTCTAGTCACTCTTTTCTCTCAAATGATAAAATCACGGGCTTATTGAGTTACTGAAGTTGAATGTTATTAGATTATGTCCGTTCATATTAAAATTCCAAGAATTATCCCGCGAATAAATATCTTTCTGAGAAATTCATATGGAAAAGCATTAGTCTTGAATGAAAACCGTATTCTCAAGTTTCCCTCTGTTGGACTGAAATCCCCGTGTTTGGGAAAAAGAGCAGCAGATTTAAATGCAACGCTGCTGTAACATTTGAAGTCTGCCTAGACCCTGCATGAATGTCATTGTTTAAATATATCTGGAAAGTTTGCCATTGTATAGAACAAAGGCTTTGACTGATAAATCCGCGTTAATGTATTTGTTTTAAAATATTATTTTCGCAAAAACAATGTTTCCATTGTGTTTCAGACATAGTAAATGATAAATGATCATGTCTAACCAAATGTATGTGAATATATAAGGTATAATATTGGAAACCGATTTAGCTCAGGGTGCTATATTAATATTTTATTAGAACAGTTTTGTTTGCTGATTATGGTATAATCATTCAAAAATTGGTAGCTCTACGAAATAAATAAGGCAAGCTTTTGTGAACTCGTATGTGTTCTTACTCGTTTAAACTAGTGTCTACTCGTCTAAAATAGTGTGCGATCGAATTATATTATAGTTGTAACTGCCAATACTCTGATCATATTTGTTTCTTTATTCCGAAAGTGAGAAATAGTCACTTTTTGTGTCTACTTAAGTAATTCCCCGAACGAACCACACTTGGTTTACTCGGTTAAGGTTTTTTCAGGAGATGGCTGAAGTGTCAGTAGGACATAAATTGCAACATTTTATTATGTTACCATTACCAATATTTCGAGAAAGATTATTCTGTTATATCACCATTATTTTCAGGTTTCAAACAAAAATTTACAAAGTGTTGGTCCTACTAGTTCTCTACAAAACAGAATGAAAAAAAAACTACAAAAGGATAATGGCTTCTTTCTCGATTGTTTGTTGAGAAAGAAGGATAGAGAAGAAAAATGATAGAGGAGAGAAAAAGAGAGTATAGAAATACAGAACAGAGAAAAAGAAGGGAAAAGAGAAAAAGAGAAAGGAAAGAAAAGAGATAAATACAGTACAAATATAACTTTTACAAATTTTTTGTTTATGACTTTTGTTACTAAATAATACTTTAAAACAGAAAAACTCGAAAAACATTATATTTTCACATGCACAAAATAGCACCAAATAAGTAAAGAAATACTGACTTTCATTGTACAATGCTTCCTGTTATTATTTTGTTAATAATACAGCTAAACTTCTCGAGTTTAAAAGTGACTTAAATGTTCCCTTTATAAACGCGCTGAATACGAAAATAGGAGACATTTAATAATCAACGGCGATAGCCCACAGAGTTCTTCCGTAAAACGCTGAAACACATAATATTAGCTAACACACATACACACTCAGACACACACACAAATAGAGAGTCGCAGAATCAGCATGTTACAAGGTGCTTCCAGTTTCTCCTTGAGCAATGCTCCTTCACATTTCTAACAAACGCCAGCGTTCTGATTCAAACGTTGCCTCGAGATCACGATTCCCTCTCGCCAATTGTCCCATCCTCTTTCCCGATCTTTTCTCCATTACTTCTCTTCACCCCTCTGCACTTCCGGTTGCCCTCGACACTCAGCATTCAAGTTCTTTCTCAGCTCTTCATGCCCTTTCTCAAGTCTCCCGTGCCCCATAAGCTTTTTTATATCCTTCGCCGTTTACATCCCCTTCATTGCCATCGCAGCAGCTTCTTTAACGTTCTCACTGCCTTCAACACTATCGAGGTTCTGGCCGCCCTTCGCTTTAACTAACAACACCGCACTGAAGGTCTTATTCATTCTCACCGCCATGAGCGTACTCACTACCCCATCATTTTCCAATCCCGCACCACTCTTTGACTTTCAAAACCCTCACTTTCCTGTTCATTGCCTTTTCCATCTTACCAGCCTCATCATCTCCAGACTTCGCCTCATCGTCATCACCACCTTCTTTCACCTCAGCAACCTTTCCCACCTCACCGTCATTACCGTCCTCACCACCTTCGCTGCTCACACCACTCTCAGCCACCTCGCGACCTCACCGCCCTCATCAACCTCATCGTCATCATCTCCCTCACCTCTCTGACCGTTCCCTCCCCTCACTCCACTCACCACCATCGCCGCCGCCTCCGTCCCGTCCCCACCGCGCCTCACTCCCCCCGGTGCAGTTGGCTGACCCCAGCTTCTTCCTGGAGGTCACCGGTTCGTCACCCCCGCCCCGCCCCCGCCCGCCCCTTCGCCCGTCGGTTCGCCCACCCGAGCGAGCGAGCGGAGCCCCAATTTCAACGGGAAGTGTTCCATCAACGCGGCATCTCGCTCCCACATCTGCAATTCTAATTCTGTTTCCATGTCCCGTCAGAAAGGCAATGTTCATCCCTCAAATGATAAGATCTACCTGTGCCCCCCGAAAGGTAACTTTTAATTAGGAATATGATCTTAAGGTCACAAACGAAAAACGGGAGGTGTATCTATGACACATTCGCGATCCCAAATAATAACTACGTTTTAGCGGCATTCAGAGATACTTATTGTTTAAGATGAAGCATCACCTAATCTCACATTTGCTTCATGAGAATATCGGTAAGGGATAGGACATCATAAAGGTAGGCTATTCACGTTAAGTTTAAAAGGATTATTAGGCAGGCTATTAATATAAATAACGGACTTCACCTCCAGATGGAATTTCTACCTAGAAACAACTACCTAGTTACAACTACCTAGTTTCTACCTAGTTACAACTCTTACGAAATAGGAAGTTCATTGCGCCAAAACATGCTGATAATTTAAAGAAGATATATTTTCATCCCGTGATAGAGATAAAATTCTGAACGTTTTGCTGATAGACGGTTCCCTTACCACATACGTTACTGATGAGTTAATTGTAAGAGGCTACGTCAAGTTAATTTCTCCGGTATACTATTTCTCCTCGTATAAATCTGTCGTATCAAAAATATTTAATAATAAACGTTTCACCCAAGGTTTCACAAATAAATGGCAATTTTTATAATTTTACTTTTAGCAAATAAGTTAACCATGCAAACTTAAAATAAATTTTAAATGATATTAGAAACTGTTACTCTGTTTAAGAAAGTGTTTCAGCCAATCTACAATCCACGAATTAGATAAAATGGCAGTATTAATGTTCCCTGGGTAATATTATCGTTTCGCAATTATAAAATCAATCGGATATTTATTTAATTAAGCAAGATTATTTTACTTCAATGTGTTTTATCTTATTCCATTTAAATTGTGACATGCTTATCAAGAAAGTTTCATCTGACCCTTATTACGTAAGCTTATTAAATAATTTCAGTTATTAGTACAGTGAATTAATTTATTAAATACTAAACTTCAATTTCTGTAGGAAGAACAAAAAATTACTAAGCTTTTTTTCTTTCTTCAACATTTAGTGCAATCATGAAATTATTTTTACATTTTATATAAGTTATATTTTTTTGTTATTTATCGTTGACGTCAATTTCACATATAAAATGAAATTAAAATACTCATAAACTTAGAGAGTGGATTTTAATAGAGAATACTTAACTCTTAATAACGATTATTTATAAATTTATGACTGACAAAGTATTTACATGAGATTAAGTGCAAAATAAACTAATACAATTAAATTGCTGAAAAATATGCAGACGGTCTTGGCAAAACATGCCAGCAAAAGAACTCTGATATTTTCTAATATCTTTTACTCTTGAATTTAATGACTGTCCTTGTTATCTTGTGGTATAATAAAAACATTTCTTAAACTTATTTTGAACTGAGTCCATCACCCCGTAATCTCGTTTCTTCTAAAATACTCGTAAGTATTTCTTTTCTTTCCGTGTACATAATAGGACAATTCCCTTCTATTCTTGTTGATAGCGTTTGTATCGCTCGATTTGCGTATCGAGAACATTTATCAGGACGAATGGAAATGAAAATATTTAAAAAATTAATGGTAAAAATCAAAAAATTGTATTGTAGACGTGGCCAAACTGCCATTATGTGTTCGTAAAATATTATGAGGCTCACGCTAAAGTATTTGTTACATTTATCTCACTCAATAAGTAGTTCATTTTATAGACTATTGAAATATAAATAAATGAATTTATTTTCACAGAGTATACGTTGAATTTTCGTGAATGGAATGAACTTCTTATCAGTTTTGGCATATTGTTAATACCTCCGTAGATTTGTGTTTTTATTTTGATTTATTATTAAATTATATTATTTGAGTTTTTATTTTGATTGACTATTAAATTATATTTTATTTTATAGTGTCTTGTTGTTTTAGAACTATTGCAGCAAAAATAATTCATCACTAACTTGAACGTTACTTTCGAAAATGTTTAATTTCCATACAGATTCACGTAATTGTCTTTCAGCTATTTGAATATAAGTTTTGAGAAACGATAATTTTCCATATATACAAAATTAAAAGTACAGTCTAGACAGGTTTACCTTTGAGCAAATACGTTGTACAAGAAAACTGAACATAAATGTTTAACTAGAACTTTATGAACAAAAATCTCGAAATATCCGACAGTTGCTACACGCATGCACACAGTGAAGAAAAAATCATTCGTGCATGAATCACAGCACGAAAAAAATTGTGTGGCAGAAAGCGTACACGCACATCCATGCACGAATGCTTTACGTGACAGAAGCCTCTGCAAAGCCGCTACACACCTGAAGTATACACATCCACATGAAAAATATTTCACTGCCGCTGGAATTTTTATATACATTGCCGTTCAACGTCCTGCAAAAATCCACGGTAGGAAAAAATGATGCAAAAATATGAAGAAGCGACATTTTTTCTTTATTTTGTATTTCGTTAAAGTGTAAGAGGACAAAAATTATATTTTTGACAACACAATGATATAACACAAGCCTACGCACCAATGACTTCCACAAAGTGTCGTTTTCATTTTGATCGATGTCTACTGTCTTTTTATGTGAGATGGAGTTTAATAGAGCAACTTAACAGAGGTATAAACATGAAAAAAGTTTGAACTTTTTTTATCTAGGCATATGCAAGACTTAAATATTTTAAATTAAAAGAGAAAAGGAATGTATCGAGTATTTTCTGCAATGTCTTTACGCTAGTTCAATAAAAAATGTACTTCCATGTTTTCTCGTATATTTCCTTCTATCTGTTTTTCGTTTAAGTGAAATGTTATCTGTTTATACATACATTGCTGTGTGTGTGCGGTTGTATAAATTGTGGTGATAATGAGTATTACAGGGTTGATAGAATGACTCAAGTGACGATGGAGACTGCAGCGATAGGTGTGGCAGAATAAATTGTTGTAGAGTGGTAATAGAGATAAGAGGAGCAGGAGAAATAGCAGAGGAGATTAAAACATTTGGCACCGATGTAGCTGTTGAGGTAGCAGTGACGTTGCCAAAAAGGGAGAATGGTAGAGGTGCCAAAAACTAAAAATGGCAGTGAAAGACATTGTACTGGATGCAGCAACGCAGAAATCAGTGAAATTATTCTTGAAGAGATAGTTCAAGTGGTATTTGATCAATTGCTTGTTCGTTTGATGTTATCGCGCATCTCAACTGCTATGGTCATTATTCTCGTTAGTATTCTGAATGTTTTATCCCTGGAGGTATCAGGTATTATAATTCCACTGGATGGTGATATTCGATGCTGACTTAAAAGTTGGTTTTGATTAATTGATTTTCCGACCACGTCAACTGCTAGGATCATTGATCCCTTTGTTGAAGTGAACGTTTTATCGTGGGAGGGAATGGTGTTCTTCCTTCGCTAGATAGTAAGATCCACACTCGACTTACGGGATTTTCCTCCTCCAGGTATCTACTACCACCGGGGCACCGACCTAGACGGGACAATCTCTAAGCTCCCGAGGTGTGTGGTAGTGCAGTGCATTTAAGCGTGTATAAGTAAGGGGTGAAAATAGGACAAAGAAAAAGAAGGATAAAAGCTCGTACGGTCCGTGACCCGTTTGTTAGGTACTGCTCCGGCATTCACCTGATGTTGATTGGAGAAACCCCGGAAAACTACCGATCAGAGCAGCCGGCCGCTAGAATTCTCCTCGAGCCAGCAACTGGATTCGATCTAGCTATCCACCAAGCACCTGAAAACCCATCGTTAGGATTCCAACAGTAGGACCTCCTGATCAGAGACACTGCAGCAAGCGGTATTCAAGATGAGAGTTAAGATGCGACAAGAAGTGAAGGTGGTGACGGTTGAGAAGGTAACAGAGGTGGTGGCGACGGTGCAGCGACCTCGCGCTTTAAGTCTCGGCATTTTTCTTCTTTAGACTGCGAGCGTCGGCGGCGTCTTCGCCTCTTAATTCACAGGCTGCGCCTCCCGGCCGCTTCGCCTCGGTACTACTCTTTTGTGCAGCGACAGCTCCGCGCGGCGCGGACGGCGAGCGGCGTAGGCGGGGGCGGGGGTGGGGGCGGGGGCGGCCGGAAGGCGATGGCAGGCGGAGTCGAGGGAGGCCGTGGGCAGAATTGAAGGGAGGCGGGGAGCGCGGGTGTACGGGGTGAGGGCTGGGGCGAGGATCGGTAAAGGGTGGCGGGGACTGCGGGTGTACGGGGCGAGGGCTGAGGGCTAGGATCGGCAAAGGGAGGCGGGGTGGAGGGGCGGCCGGAGCTGGGGAAAGGAGCGGCGGTGGCAGACGGAGGGGCGTGGGCAGCGGGACGGCTGGGCGGGTGAAGAGAGAGGGTGATGGCTGGATGGTGCGGGCGATCGGGAGAGGGAGTTGGTCAAACGTGGGAATGGAATGGGTGGGTGTGGGGGCTGGGCGGCCAATAGAATGGGGAGACTGAAGGGATGGAGCGGCTGAGAGTGGGGGAGGGCGTGTGAGGGAGGGAGGGAGGGGCAAGGGGAGAGACGAAGATGGGAGACAGGGCGTGCATGCGAGAGCGAGGGTGATCGGGCGGGTTGGTGGAGGCGGGTGGGGGCAGGCAGTAGGCGAGAGCGGGTGATGGAGGATAAGGGTGGGGAAACGCGAGCAGAAACCGTGTGGGGGCGAGCAGGTGTATCCGCGGAATGACAGAGGGCGGGCAGGGGCGGCGTGGGCGATGTTGAGCGAGGGCGTGGGACGCGAGGGACGCACGGGGGCGTGGCAGAAGGGGCTCCCGGCCAAGTGCCTAAATAAGCAGTGGCGGCGTCGCGCTCCCTTGCACGAGCCCCGCCCTTCAGCTCGGCCCCCGCTTTGTCTCGGATACTTCGACTGTTCTTTTTCCGCTACCTTCGCTTGTCTTCGAACTTTCTGAAAACTGAAGCAATAATTTGCACGGCCCTCGTAAATAAATGAACGTATGTTGTGTATAGTATTCATCCATGCTTAGATGCACCAGTTAGTTAGAAACACAGCAATAATCTACTGTCGATAAGACCCTTGGGTTGATGAGACTATAAAAAAAAGTATGCTTTCATTTGCGAATCCATTTGTCACTTCCCAAAATTAGATTCGATAAAATAATTTCAAATACGGTATTTACAGTTTTTGGCTAAGTTAACGTGTGTTTCAGTTATCATTTTAATAATTTATAAATAATTTTCAAATAATTTAATTACAATCTTGATATGACATGCTAATTGTCTGGATTTATCATTAAACGAAGAAGAAGGAAGGAAGAAACAGAAAAATGTTCACGTTTCATCAGCCGGAAATTTCATTGGGCCATTCAAAATCCACTAGGCTGTTAAATCAGCAGCTGGGCTCAAGATAATAGAAGTCATAGAAAGATAAAAATATTGATTTTTTATATTCGCTTCTTGACTACGCGGCGAATCAAAGCAAAATGTTTGATGGTTTAATTTTATTTGCCAAACCACTGAATCGATTATCAGAAATGTTTATTTCCATTGCGACTATGAAATCTATAGTTTAACTTGCATGAGTTGTATGCAAAGCCACACACTGAAGGTAGCTTTGATTGCTTAAGCAGTGCTCTTAAGTCTGCGGACAAGCCGGAATACTTAAAAAATAAAGAGACTGGTAGGAATGAATCGAAATTAATTCTACCACCATGTTTGGCATATATATGGTGGTGGAATGTAATAGTTCTAAATTGCTCTATTTCGCTTCTGAACTTTGTCGCAAAGTCTCTAGCTTCATTTTCGTTTGTGTCAGAGGATTTCTTTGCCAGATTTAAAAACAACTCTTCATGATCTTTGCTGCACACTGTATTACAAAATTGACCCTTAAAAAAACCTTTCTGTAACATCAATTTGTTAAAAGTTAGTTTGAGTGAAACACAATTTTATAAGGCTGTAAAATCGATAAAGATGTCGCCGAAATCTTTATAAAAACGTCTCTTTGTAAGAAAAGTTCGCTTTCCTATATTTTCATAACGTTTTAACTCATTAATTATCAGAGAAACAGAAAGTGCTTGGTGAACTCATTGTCTGTGACCATTATTCCTACACAGAGTTATCATGGAAACTGAATAGACATTGATAGCAAAAAAAAGAGGAGGTAAAAATTGATGCGGTAGCATGTGTGTATTGTAACGTATTGAGGCCAAAAATGTTGGTGGAGGATTATACAGGAAGGAGAATTTGTGTGTAAAAAAATTACTTATAAGGGCATTAATCCTACTTATAAGTAGCGAATATTCTTCTTATAATCAGCTCATGCCTAAACTGAAGCGCACAATATCACAACTTTCAGAAATAATATTAGTGAATCATTTCGCAAAACGTAACAGTTGGCATTTCTGCTCCTATCGAAAAAGAATACTTTCAATATAATTCGTAATGGGTCCCTAACGTTTGATCTAAACATGTGATTCTTTTCATAGATATCATGGTGAATATACGACCGTTTTCGACCACTAAAGATCCTTACTAGGTGTACTGTACTAAGGTCTTTGAAGTTCCTCTTCTACCTTGCTATTTCTCTCCATTTTCATCCCCCCTCCTCGGCATCTCGATCTAAACATATGATGGTTTTCATAGATATCATGGTGAATATATGACCGTTTTCGACCACTAAAAATCCTTACTCAGTGCACTGTAGTACGGTCTTTGAAGTTCCTCTTCTACCTGGTAATATCTCTCCATTTCCATTCCCCTTCTCTGCATTCCCCATCGCTCCCTCCATCACACCTACGTAGCATCTGCTCCACAGCAACTTTGCTTCGCCGAAACGTGTCTCGTTTCTTTACCGCTCTCTCCCGGACGTCGTGTGGAAGGCTGTTCGCATATAAAGTCTATTTTCAAGTTTTATTTAAATTGTATGGAAGATTTCGAGGTTTCATTTACCGTCTCATTCATCTCGTAAATGAATGTTGATAAGTAGCATTGTATTTTATTCAAGAGGTTTTGATGAGAAAAAATATATTCTGAAATATTATTAAAAATATTTACATTATAACGATGCAATTTCGGAGCATTATATTTCCCCACATATCACTCTCTTTCCTTTCATTTTACTTGGCTCTTCGCAAAATGTATCTGTTTTATTAGTGCTTCCCTGAGTTCGCGAGGACAATCTAGGGGTCGGCGAGTGATCTGGTTAAAGAAAAAATATTTACGTATTCAATTTCAGCTTTAGCTCTAAATTAACAGTACCTAGTAGCTATTATTAAAAATCTTAAATTTACTTTGCACTTGTAAGTATACAGAATCAACAGTTTTAAAAATATTTACAAAACGTTATCCACATTTTTAAAGAACTAAAAAACTTTAAACTGTGAATCATATGAAATAAACATGAAAGTAAGGCCAGATTTTCATCCATCTTTTTGAACTAAATCAATACTACAGTTTATGGAGTATGAATTTCCAAAACTTATTAGCAAAAGTGTGTCTGAGGCAAAAGACTATCTGAAACGACACGAAACATTTTCTTATCCAACATTATACATAGCTTATATTTTTTTATATTTTCTTCTAGAAGACTCGTATTATTTTTAATTTTGTTTATCCATTGTACTTTTAGTGCAGTAGATATGTGGCTGCTTAGGATTAGAGAATGTTAGCAATTCCTCCTTTTTGCATTTCTAGTAACGACCCATTTTCAAAGCCCTCTGAACAGTTAATGTAACGGGTTTCTCTAGTAGGTCTTATGAATTCCGTAGAGGCGTGAAGATGTTTTGGCAATAGTCAACCTTCAGCCGAATAATTTTACCCAATATTTCCTGTTTTAAAAAAGTAAACTTTTATACTAATTTGTTTCGGTTGCTGAGCGAACCTCAGAATAAAAATCCTCAGCTTTGCTGGGGCTTCTCCTGGGTTCCTCAGGTCATCAAACGTGTGTCCTTACCACTCCTTACCACTAGGCTGCCGCACTCCTCTCGTTTTCTTTCGAACCAATTCTTTTTTGAAAAAAACACAGTACATCTAGATTCATAGTCTTGGGATCATCTGAAAACTTATAACGAGTATCATTAGTAAGCCTCTTCGAGAAATCTGCAGTTGAGAGTTCTGAAGCATTTACTTTTCTAACGAGAACAGTCAATGTCATTTCCACCGTACCTCAACAAGTACCCTCTCTGTGGTTCTAACGTTGTCCCAAAACGCTTCACATAAGCAAACTAAAGGTCAAAACACCTTAGCATGCTGTCACCGTCTTCAGAAACTTGCAGCTCACGTCATGTCAAGAAGCTAAACGCTCTGCGGGCGAATGAAAAGGGCGTGGCAGAGACATGGGCGTACAAAGAGCCCGGGCAAGGTGGGCGAGAACGTACAAAGAGGTAGGAGAAGCAAAGCGGGGCTGGTGGATCAGGACTGGGCGGGGAAAGGTCTGGATGGAGGGGTGAGACAAGGGGGGAGGAGGAGAAGGACGGGACCAGTGAGGAGAGTGAGACAACAAGACGAGACAAGACGTGACGGAGAGATGAGGGGAGATGGAATGGAGAGGGTGGGACAAAATGGGACGGAGGTGGAGTGGGACAGACTAATGCGGGACGGGAGGAGGAGGCTGGGTCGTCGCGAGACGAGACGGAGTAGGTGAGGCGGGGCGGACGGGCGGACGGGCGGACGGGCGGACGGGCGGACGGGCGGACGGGCGGACGGGCGGACGGGCGGACGGGCGGACGGGCGGACGGGCGGACGGGCGGACGGGCGGACGGGCGGACGGGCGGACGGGCGGACGGGCGGACGGGCGGACGGGCGGACGGGCGGACGGGCGGACGGGCGGACGGGGCGGACGGGCGGACGGGCGGACGGGCGGACGGGCGGACGGGCGGACGGGCGGACGGGCGGACGGGCGGACGGGCGGACGGGCGGACGGGCGGACGGGCGGACGGGCGGACGGGGGTGGGCGAGGAGGGAGGCGGGCCGGGATGGAGAAGGCCAGGCAGAGTGGGCGGGGCTCGTAAGGCTGGAAGTTCTGTGTGGTGAAAGGCGGGTTGTGCGGGGCGGGTGGGCGAGAGTGCTGTATCGGGCGCGCGTCGCCCTTCAAGGACGCGCGCCCGCCGTAAATAGGAAAACTTCGCCTATAACCGCGCACAATTGCGCCCCCCAGCAGGTGGCCTTCGATGCACTCTACTCCAGAGCCCGGCGAGCGACAGGGTTTTTCAGAGTCCTCCGACAAAGCACCGCCTCCACACCGCTCAGCCGCACCTGACGACCCCGCCCCTTCGTCATACACTTTATTCCGCACTGTTTCTTCTCGCCAAGTTCGCGCCACCGAAGCACTGCTCAGCCTCGCTCTTCCCGCTTCACCTCTCCTTCATCTTCGGCTCCTCCCCCAATTCCATCTTCTTTGGTCACTTCTTTACCCGTCCGGCTCTTATTGGGTGCTTGCTTTACTATATTGTTTTCCCTGTCCGACGAAAACAGTTTTTGAAGTCATCGGCTGCAGATACTTGTGACGTCGTGAAAACCCAACAGCAATCACAGACACGAGCTTCAGATATTTA
The DNA here is from genome assembly GCA_011170035.1 of Teleogryllus occipitalis. Classification (NCBI taxonomy): domain Eukaryota; kingdom Metazoa; phylum Arthropoda; class Insecta; order Orthoptera; family Gryllidae; genus Teleogryllus; species Teleogryllus occipitalis. Next base: position 116,983 of record BLKR01003574.1, on the reverse strand, counting down.
CAGATTTATTGACAGTATTTACAAATAAATAGTTTTATCAGTTATTTACAACGCTGATAGACCCTACCCCCTGATCGCTGAAGCGATCCTTAAATGATGCAATATCTGCCTGACTCGTGGCCCTCGCCACTCAGCGAGCGAACGCACACAGCGTAGGCCCGTGACCGCAGTCATCCGTGTAAAAAAATGTTCCACAACGGCCTCCCAACACATGGATGCACCCGACACTACGAGACTAGCTCGTCTCCGAAACGGCCTGAACGCAAGTTTTGTGCGATCGCACGAGGTTTTCACTCAGCCCAAAACCCACCCCCGCGTTTCGCGCTCTCGCTTATATACCTTTCAAACCACGTGACACGCAACCATCTTGCGTTCGCACGGCAATTTACGCACGTGTTTGTCGCGTCCCTACGCATTTTGGGCATCCCTTCCCATGGACACTTGGAAGTTCCCAAAATACCTCGAAGTACTTCCGAGCCTACCTACAGCCTATTTAAATTCTCCTTTGCTCTCTCCTACGGGCATTCTCTGCCTGCACTAATCCTGCCACGTGGCGTCTGCCAGGTGCCGGTCTTCCTGCTTAGAGCAATACAATTCGTTACAACTAATAATGAAATTGAGGTGGCCATGGACCGATAAACTGACCGACCGACCGATCGTCCGAACGTCTGACTGCCCACTCGTCAGCCCGCTCGTTTGATTGATTGATTTTTTCGTGTTTCCGGGCGCGTCAACTGCTTTGGTCATTTGTCCCGTAAGTGAAGTGCGTGTTTTTTTTCCTTGGGAGATGACCGAGATCTTCCTCCGCTGGATGGCGAGATCCGGCGCCGACCTACCGTCGGTTAGTGGGATTTCCCCCTCACCAGGACTCTCCCAACAGCAGGGCACCGCCCCAGCCGCGACACGCTCTGAGCTCCCGACCGGTCTCCCGGAATATGTGGCAGTGTGGTGCATTTTGGTGTAAGTGTGTGTGTATGTGTGTGTGTGTGTGTGTGTGTGTGTGTGTGTAAGGGGAGATGATAGGACAAGGAAGAGGAAGGAAAGATCGCGCACAGTCCATGGCCCGTTTGTTAGGGTACTTCTCCGGCATTCACCTGGTTTGATCGAAGAAACCACGGAAAACTACCGATCAGACCCTAGAATTCTCCTCCAAACAGCGACTGAATTCAACCTAGCTGGAAAGCTAGTTTCGAAAATCCTGTCGCCGTCATGACTCGAACCTAGGACCTCCCGGTGAGAGGCGCTGCAGTGACATCAGTTGATGCACTGAGCTACCGCTCCCGGTGCCAGCCCGCTCGTCAAAACTATCTGACCGCATGACCGCCCGACCGCCCGATCGACCATCCGTCCGACTTTTAACAGTTTTTGATAAAGCCACTTGCGCTGCGCGCTGCTGGGGCGTTCGCACGCCGCGGGCGCGTAATGCGGAGTTCTGTGCTAGAACATCAGCAAATGGAATTTAGAAGCATCCCCTCCTTCCCCACTTCCCCTCTCTTCACCCTCCTCCCTCCCCCCCCCCCTTCGGGGCCGCTCCACGAACGCCAGGCAGGTGTCTGTTCGTGACCTCATCTGAAATGCTAACTAGGTCGGTTGGCGGTTGGCGAAACGGGTAAGAGCCTTGTATTCCGGAGATCCGTGGTTTGAATTCAGAGCTGACCTACCCGAAGTGCGCATTCGTTGGTGTGCCGGCGATGTAATATAGCCTCTAACTTCACTTAGCCGTCAATTTTCTTCCAATTCCCCACTCTGATCGTTCTTGAGAGGTAGCGTGGCGAATGGAGATTAGCGGAGGCGAATCCGATTTGAGGGGCGCTGGATTGGATTCTGCCGTAAAGCACTGAAAATTACCTCCTATTTCTTTTTTTTATTTCTACTATTGCCTTACCGAAGTAAGTTTCGATCACTTAAAACGTGTTCTGGGTTGGACGATTCAGAGAACACTGAGAGCTCTCGTTTGAATTTTGAAAAATATATTATTTTACTAACATTAGCCGCAATACTCTGTAACCCCCGCAAAATTTTGTACTATTTCACAAGATGCGAGCAATGAGGGAAAGAAAAAAGTATTTTTTACAACCACATGGTTTTGAAAAAGTATAACCTATACTATTTGAACGTAGTGGTATTAATTAATTTCCTCAACACTCCTAGTGTAGAGTACATATTAAAGAGATAATTTTAATTCATTTGTTTATTTTTTCTATTTAATATATGGCAAATAAATGATATACAGCACATTAAATGAAACAAAACTAACAAATTATTCGTATAATAATAAAAATAATTCTCATATTTCTATTATAGAGGGATAAATAATTGACTCGATTCTGACGAGAAAAAAAACTATTTGAAGTGAATAGTCCAGTACGTATGTATGTAGCGTTAGTTGAAGCGTGGACACTTCTCAAAAAATATTTAACTATGGATTGAATAAAATAATATAACACGTCTTTACAAAACACAAAGAAATAAACGCATAAGAAAATCATCAACACCGAATCAGAACTCCCACAATTTACGAAATAGTCTCAAATAAGATTATTCAAATTTTGTCGTATTTTACAGGTAAATAAAAATACTATCAACATCTATAAAATCAATCTGTAAAATAGATGTAGGGTGAATTTTTCTGTATAAATTTTTCCCTGAACAATGACTTTTCACGTGTCTAAATAAAATCTATTTTCTCGAAAATTCACGGGCCCAATGGGGGAATTCAAACACTTTCCTATAAAAATTGCTTTATTCATTCACCCCTACCATCAAAATGAACTACAAACAATTTCTGCATTATTTTGCGTTGAAAACGTCAAACGGCTCTTTCATTGGTTCTCTTCAAAAATCAAGACAATTTGAAAATCTGGAAAATAGTTCGATTATAATTAATCTGATTTATCGACATTCTACTGTATAATATATTTTCTATTGTAATTGCTTGGCTCAACGAATCCGAAGTAAAGAAACTACCCTTAACCACACCACAATTTTCCTTTTCCTCTCAAGTTTCTTAATTTCCTAACACAAACGCTGAATGTAGGCACTATTTTAAGAAATGCAAGTCGTGACTTTTCGGCACCAGCGGTCTGCACGGAGGCAACAAGGCAGAGTGAATTCCGCAGTTGGACATTTTCCAGCGCCACCCATCTGGAGTGCGCCAAAATACATAGGTCGTTGTCACTGAGAGCACTCGCTGAAATCGTTCTCGAGAAGACGAATGGCGAGAAATGGGATCGGAGATCTCCATAAAGTTCCGACCGCAAAACCTTCTCGAGATGAAGACATCATACCATCGTAACATTTTTCGTAACGATTATTCTTCAGATCTACCAGACGTTATTTCTAGAAATGGCTTATAACTACAAGAAATGTTCATACCGAGATTTTTATTAGTAAAAACCAAAATACATTGCATACACAACTCCTCTTGCATCTACAAAATTCGTTGGTATTTCCACTTAAAAAAAACTTCGAAATATTCTATCTTATGCCAATATCCATAAATTTTATACATTGCTGTCGGTTTATGGTTTTTGTGAACTCGGCAGAAAAATCTACATCATATTTTTTTTTCAAAAATTGCCTAAATCGGATTTCTAAATATCTAGTAAACATTAATGAATATTTTTTTGCTGCCTCCACTGAATTCTAGTTAATGTGACAAAAGTTAAAAACGAAACACATGTTTCAAAAAATTAATGAACTTCAGAGTAGTAATAAAATGGATTGATCATTATTCACTAATGTATGTTCGTAAGGATATAGTCGTGTATCCTTTGTTTTTTCAGTGCAATGTAAGAAGATGCCTTCTAAATGTGATGCAATAATGTAAAAAATATATCCAAATAAGCTTCCCTTAAGTACGTTTTTGTGGTACGCCCAATTTCTTTAGAGAATTTTTCATGAAATAGATAGAGAGGGAGAACGCTTTTTCGATCTTTTCCATCAGTAGAGTGCAGAGAAATATTTTATTAGAATTAATACTCTCAATATGGGCTTAGGCATTAAAACACGATGTAAATTCAAAATAGCTTATTTTAATACATATTTCATAAATGGTGTTTTTGAAGATGCAAGACCTTAAGCTTAATTGTTAATCTAAATCAATATAAGTAGTTAAAGAATAAATCTTAAAGGCTATGTTATGAATTCGCTTCAATATATTCATTGTGCTTAATGCGGAATTCATAGAATTCCAAAATAAACATATGAATAGAACTGAAATTTCACATTTTCTGTAACGTTCCAGTATTGGTGAACTCATCTACATAACTACCCGCTAAGAACTTCGACTCCCAAAGCAGGCGTGAAATATTTATCATACGATATGCTGGTGAATAGAGCGTCGACTTTCTATGAGATATCTCACCTGCCATCTAGTGTTCGACTGTGAAACTTCTTTCAACTCCTCCTCCTCCTCCTCGTTACTTAATCTGGCGCACTGATAAGCGGCATGACGTTTCACAGCTGACCAGCGCACTGCATCTACAGAATGACCAGCGTTGACCTCCAGTGCAGGAGAGTCCAGATCAATACGCGTATCTCTGGAATATTACCACGGCCTCGACGCTCTAGAATTTGATCTTTGCGAGATTTACGAGGACGTTGTGTGTTTTATAATACCATTCTCAGAAATTACTCATGGACGTACCTGCTTTTTCTACATTAGGTCAATTTTTTTAAAATTATCCTTGCATAGTTTGGCAGTTGTGGGCATTCCCTTACTATTATTTTTTAGTTTCAAAAGCAAGTCAATGCATTTGAATACAAATTCGAACAAAGTACTTTTTTTAAAATAATTTTCTTCTTGTTTGACCGTCACAATTTTTCACAGTTTTCTTATTAATTTACAACAATGAGAACTTTTGGAAAATAATTTACCAATTAACTCATATAAATCTTGAATTGATTACATAGATAACAATTTTTTTTAGTTTTGAATAGATACATTCGCATTTTTCTTTTAAATTCTACCCTTTAAGAATACTTAATTCTTAAATAAGATTATCTCCCATGTGGTGTCGTAATACGAAGTGATATACTGTGACAATTATATCTTATTAATAAATATTTTCTTGGTTTAATACCTTTTACTAATCGTTTCCAGTCAAACAATTCCCATTGAATTTGAAGTATTAGTAGCATCTTAAAGCACCTAATCAAATTTTATTATTTTTTCTTCAATAAATATTCGTTATATAATCCAATACAGTTGACAATATTTCAAAATATATTCCTAAAATTTTATAAAAAGTGGTCTTACCCTATTTTTATCATATGCTTCATTTGCAATAACGCGTATAAAAATTTGAATATCAACGCAAAAGTAATCCAAATACGACTAAAAGTTTGTAAGCGAAGGCATTGCAACAAATCGAGCAGTGGCAAGATATAGTAGTAAAAAATACGCTCTACATAAATGATGTGTTAAAATGTAAAATATGTACTAAACAGTTGAGACAAGTACGTTCAGAGGAAAGCGATGAAGAACACACAAGAGACAAAATAAACATAAATGTGATTTTTGAATGTGAACTTTTAAAGAATATAAATGTTTATTTTCGAAACGTCTCCTAACTAAATACAAGAAAGGTGTACAGTTGATGGTGACAAAATCTAGTAAAGACGTTAGCGTCCAGTCAGGATATTTGACTATCGCGAAGCGAGTTACAGAAACTAGCAAAAATACTGACAAAACTTTGTTAAACAAACGGAAACGATGGGGATACGTTGCATCCATAGTTTTGTCGGAAAATATTTCACCGCTGTTGCAAGCATATCAGAAGACAGTCGCCGTCGCAAACACGCGTAAAGCTAGCTAGTCATATCAATAGTTCGGCAGATAGAACGTTTAATTATCGTGATCGGAAGCAGTCTCGAGTAGGGATTTCCATCTGAGGCATTTGCCAATAACCATTTTATGTGAATAATGCAAATTGATTAATATTAGATTTAGGGCGTTAACTTGAATACAACTTGAACATCAAGAAAGAAAGCCAGAAGATTACTGGTGGTCGACGGAATTCTTCGGGGAAGATTCTTCACTTTGACAGCGCGGGCTACGAGGACGACATCAATTTCACTAACTCTAAGCACCACGAAAAAAAATCCCGCATGATAGTCAAATCATTCCTTGCAAAGAAATTATTAGACCATTTGTTATTTAAGTAAAGACCTTTCATTAATAAACTCCTTATTCAATTTGATGCCATGCCGAATAATTTATAAAGCAAAATATTCTAAATAATAAGGAAAATATCAGCAATAATTTCAGTGTGTGATCGAAACAAGGCTGCCTTTTACAAATAGACTCTGCCTCTTCTGTTCTTCTTTACAGGATAAATTTTCAGCACTTACCTAGTCCGTACTGAATGGGACGTCGGCTCACGGAAGTAATATTGAATGGTAAAGAACATGGGAGTCTGTCAGCAATAAATTACCAAGATCAATAATTTCAAGCACTTATAACTTGAGAATTGCAAACACGTTTCAGATTGGATTGGACAAAGTCAGGCAAATTGTGTTAATAAATACGTGAGATTTTAAAACCATTTCAGCAAGTATTAGCAACCTCCACCAAACACCAAGAGAGTTTCCCAAAAGTTGAACAAAATCTATGCATTTAAGTCCTTTTTTATTTTATTTTTATGGTTCAATATCTTCTAAAGCATAGCTTTATTAGATTTATTTTACTATTTTACTATTTTATTGATATAATTAGCCATCATTTAAATATATACATTTTATTATATTTTGAAAAAGACATCAAATAGGGTCGAAACGTCACAAAAAAATAAATTGCACTACTAATATAACAGATATAAAAGGCGCTACATTTTTCTACGTTATTCTAAAAATGTAGCGCCTTTTATATGTTACACTAGTAGTACATATAAATAGAGGGAGAGAGTCTGTTGTATCGAGATCAAAAAATTATTGCAAGAAATTAAACTCGATAGATGTAAATATATTCGTTAACATCTATGTACTACAAAGTCATTTTCACGCGAGTCGAAAAATCAATATTATTTAACTCCTTGTTAAAAAGTATATTTTAAAACGTATATTTAAAAGTATATATAAAAAGTATATTTCAAAAGTAAATATATATAAAAATTGTATTATTAAAAAAGTATATTTAAAAAAGTATATTCTAAAAGATTTACTCATTAATGCGAGATTTTCACTGCAATAACTTACAATTCAACAAGATTAGATTACATCATCGGAGAAGCTGCTAGTGGAGCTCGTGGCTAGGGTAAATAAATAGGGCGGGGAGGGTAGGTCGGGGGTGGGAGGGGAAGACGGGGATGGGTGCGCGGGGTGGGGAGGGCAAGGTGGGGAAGGGTGAGAAGGGGTTTGGGGGGAGGGGCGGGAAAGGGAACGGGGGAGAAGCGGGGGAGGGAGGGGGAAAGGGGAGGGGAGAGGGGATGGGGAGATGGGTAGAGGGGAGGGGGAGGGGAGGGGGAGGGGGGGAGGGGGAGGGAAGGGGGAGGCGGAGGGGGAGGGGAGGGGCGAGCATGGAGAAGCGGGGATGAGATGGAGGGGAGTGAATGAGGGAGGAGGAAGGGGGGAGAGGGCGGTGAGAGGCGGGGCGGGGCGAGCTGGTCGAAATCACTTCCTAGGCAGCGGCAACCATGGCGGCGGCGGCGGCGGCAAGCGGCCATTTATCACGCGGCGCGGAATCTGAGCAGAAAAACGCCGCCGAGGAGACGCGCGCTAGCAGCCCGCGGTGGCTCTATCCATCATACGCGATTGAGCGATTGGCCGATGATGGATGTGACCCGCGGGCGCCCGCCGCCCCCACCGCCGCACCTGCCGGCGGCGCCGCCGCCTCCGCCGCCCCCGTCGCCTCCGCCCTCGGAGAAGCTCACGGTCACGCACGGGCGACATGCAGGCCCTGTTCACGGGAACTGCACACGCGGCCGCTCGCTCTTGGGAAGGCCAAGAGATATCGTTGTCGCTGAAACAATACTGACCGGGAAACTCTAACCACCGCTGCTCAAATCGGTAGCTTTCCGTGATTTCTCCGAAAAGTCCGGGCGAGTGTCGGAGTAGTATTCTAATCAATGGGCCACAGACCGCTTGGATCGATCTTTGCTTAACCTTGTGTCCCCCTCACTCCTTACACAGGCACACTTTCAGTTTCAGCAGGGAGGTAAGAGCTCATCCCGATTAGTGCCTCGCTGGAAGAAATACCTTTACGTAGAGCTCCATAAGCCGATACACTTATCGGTGCCGGATTGACGTTGCAGGCGTTTACTGACCAACGTCGTTGCATCGCTTTTTCTTTTAGTCGTAACTTTCTGATGTGAGCTGATGCTTTAAAGGCAGCGCTACAGTCTAAATTGACCCTTCACCCAACATCCGGATTCTCTCAGTATTGTCGGAGTCGTTCTCGATCTTACAAATGGGATATGTGAGATAATGGAATGTTCCCATTGCCAGGTTGACAACCCAGTGGGAACACGGCGGGAATACAGCATGAACGTCCCAGAAACACGATGGGTCGTGATGGGACGCAGAGTGGGACAGCGGGACGCAGTGGGGAAGAGACAGCATCGTGACAACGCGGGTCATAGTGGGGGGAGACATTGGAGGCACAGTGGGAGAACCGTGGGGGCAGAGAGGCGGCTAAGTGGTAACGTTATGGGAGCGTAGAGGAGGGCATAGAATGAATATAGTAGGGGCGCAGTGGGGATTGCTGGAGACCGCAGAAGCGTCGGTGCACAGTGGGTCCAGGCCGTGGCGCTGGAGGCCATGTTCGAGTGTGACGTCACGCGAGAGTGCCACGGCCTGCATGTATAAAGCGATTTTCCTAAGGATGAGCCAAAGTGACAGCTAGTGCTGGCAACATAACTGAGGTTCTGTGGTCGTTGTGCCCTTGAGCCCATAAGACTCCATTCCCGCATTTGTTCGTTTGCAGTTGCCTAACTTGTAAATGGCTTCGACGCTTCCTTTCGTGATGTCATTGTCCGACGAAAATATAGTGCACCACGCGAAATAATTGAAATTAGGAAGTGCAGTGTTATGTGCTCTTCTGTAAAAATTCGTTTTTTCTATAAACATTACATTGAAATTACTTTTTGTGTGATAAATATTATGTTTATTTTAAAACCGAAACTTGAATGCGAGATGCGTACCGGTGCACGTGTTTCCGACATAAAATCATTTTTCTTTCTATTTACATTCGAGGCAGTTTTCTTTTACTGTTCGTGAGAGCATGTTAAGAGATTTTCCTCATATGTAATTAAATTTAAATATTTGCCGGACTCGCGTACGTGCATATACCTCAGCGAAAATCTTAGACTTCTGCATAGGGATGTTTTCACAGGAGCCATTAGCACTTTACGAAGGGGCGTGACTGAACAGCTGTCGCGGCGGAGGGATACTTCTCTGAAATACATGTGATGTTCATTTGTTTTCGCGAACCGTCACTTTGGCTCATCCTTAGGAAAATGGTTCTATAGGTGGAGTTGGTCCAGGCCGCGCGCGCGGGCCGGGCGCACGCGGTGCAGCGGGTGCGCGAAGGGAAGCCCAGTGGGGTGCAGAGGGGGGCGTGTCCCATGTTCCGCAGCGCACCCTGAAACCGCCTCCACCTGGCGCCGCGGCCGCGTGTCGGGCGCCCAATTAGCTAATGGCCCTCCGCCCCTCCCTTTCCCTCCCCTCCACCCCTCCCTCGCCCACCGCTGACAAATGTCGCCCCCCCCCCCCCGCGGGCTCCCTTCTTTCGCCGAAGCGCCGCCGGTGACGTGAGCAATGGATTACGCGCTATTTCGCAAAGCGCGTTTTTTTTCACCTGAACATTCATACGCGGCAATGTGTTCAGGCAATGGAATAAAAAAACACTTTTTGGTGAAAGGAACAAATATGAAATTATAGTTAATGCATTTTATGGAGGGAACATTATGTTCACATTTCCGTCGGTGCAATAATTTACTATTAATTGACTCAACTAAATTCAATAGTAACAACAGAGGGGTATTGTTCCAATTTTATCCTATTGATAACGGAGTTCAGAGTCGTTTGAAGACACATTTGTAGTTGTTGCAATGATTATAACCCATCCACAGAGCGTTCCAACGGCCGGAGACGCTGGTACGATCGTCTCGTGGAGAGCAACTGATTTAAAAACATTTCTAATATGTCTGCATAGTACGTTGCGAATATTTTAACTTTAATCTTATTGATTGACTATTACATCGCGAAAACAAGATAAATTGAAATAGATAGATATTGAAAGATATTGAAAATCTTAAGCATACTTAGATCAATAATGAAATTTTGGATAATATCGATGATGAAAAAATAACGAGAAGAAAAGCTGGAGCGCGGTCCTTGGCACATTTAAGAGTACGTTCTGCAGTCCCCTGACAGTGATGGGGAAATCACAAAAAACACATATCAGGGCAGTTGAATTCGATACCGACAGGCACAACAAACTCACTGATAAAGAAAAGCTCAAATAAATTTCTGACGCCTTGTCGTTATTGAACTCGCAACCTCTCAATCACTGGTGTACTTGAACTGACTCAATCACTGGTGACCTTTACGTCCGCCACAACCGATTTTGAAGAATTTCCACAAATTTACTCTGTAAACTTCAACCTTATTAACACCGTACTGATCATTAGAATTTTATGTCAATCTATTAGCCACAGTTCAGTACTCTCAGGAATTGTCGTTTGGCAAGAACGAGATCGTAAAAGTTTTATCGTGTAGCCATTCACACAGACAGCTTCGGTAAAAAGACAATAGCCACTGACCTAGATAAAACAAAAACAGACACGGTTTCTTTGTAAGGAAACTACCCACTTGTGCTATCTTTTAACAAAAGATCAAGAGGTTGTTTTGTTCTCGACTTGAGTCATGAGGAGAGAGATACCGAAGCTGTCCAGAACTAGAAATGGCCCACTTTACTTCGAACATCGCAGTTGCATCCGTGCAATACGTCAGTACAGGCTTTCTTTCTTTTCAATCGGCCTTTTACTACTTTCCTGTCGGCGGAGCTCATTAAGTCAACTTAGCTTACGAGTCTTTTGGTCATATTCCAAGCTCTTTATTTACAAGTTAATAATAAAAATATTATATAGTATTTTGCAAACGATTATCAAATATAATACAATCAAACCACTTACAGGAGTAAGATCTAAATATGATCAAAATATTCCAATTCATTGATAGTACTATAATATTTATAGTAATGTATCAATATAGTATGGAATATTAAAGATAATACAAAAACATTAAAAATCCATTTAATCGTGAAACCAATCGAAACACGATGTACTTAGTTCATCCAAGCTTTTGGGTGGTTGTATTAGTTATAAGGAAAACATCTCATTTCGGTTCATTTAAATTATCTCGGTTCTTGAGCTTTCCCAATTTCGGGCAATTTAATCTTGCCGAGCGCATCTGAACACATAATATCGCCAGTCGTGTAGCACTAGATTTGTGTTCAGGAGCTGATTTTTCTGATCGTGCAGCAAGTTACTGACGTGTATTTGCCAGCATAGACCTGAAACTTCTGCATTGTATATTTAGTCGTGATCAGATTCAAAGTTGAAAGAAGTGAATTAAATTGCTCATTGAACAATGTTGCAGCATTCGTCTCAGAGATTTGCCTTAGATGTTGAATTTTGAACCTACATATCCAGCCCTGAAAATTATTCAAACTTTCCTCAATTTTCAATTTATAATGAAACTACTTTTACTTTTCATAAGTCACTGGCCCAGAAAGAGGAATTCCTTCGCTAACCTTGTTTAAACCACTAAGAGTAGTTAAAAAACAGATTTCTTGTCATATAATAATATTTCGTAATTTTTTGCGCTACTCAGTTGATTCTGTAAAAGATATGAACATGAAAATATCATTTTTTCGTTTCATTAAGTCAAGCTTGGTTTGTGCACCCAGATCAAACTTATTGCCATTTTGTTTCATTTCCACCATGATCTACATCACGGTTCACTGTCAACACTTTCTTCTGCCGAGAAAAATTCGTTTACGTTTAGCACTTATTGTTGACTGCTCGGAACCACAATGTGGAACGAGAACCAATAAGAAACTGAGAAGTGTTAAATGAGCTACTTGAAAAGAAGAAATGTCTAGAGTAGTAACACTGTAAAGTAGGGATAGTGATTCTTATCTCATCACTCCTAGAACTTATTTTCAATGTGCGGTTGCGTTTTTTCTCAAGCAACCAGCAAGCAATAAATTAGTGTGTGGGGCGCTGGAGTGTGCGAAGACGGTGAGGAAATGGGGCAAAACAACAACAACAACAACAACAACAACAACAACAACAACAACAACAACAACAGTGGAGCGTAGTTGAAGGCGTCCAGAAGAGCGCAGGAGGAATCGGTACGGAGAAACAGAAGGAGACGACGTTATAAGATGAGAAGCAGCAGGAGTGGTGCAGATGACGGAAGCAACAGCGGCGATAGAGGTAACTATATTATTATTATTATTATTATTATTATTATTATTATTATTATTATTATTATTATTATTAGCAGTAGTAGCTTAGTAATAGTTGCAGCTATTTGCTGAATGACACTGCACAAGGCAGACGGTAAATCCTGAAGACTTCGGTGTCCCGATTTACGCAGCGGCGAGGGAGGTAAGACAAGCGATACTGCCTGTGAAGATAAGAGAAGAGACAGCGGCGATTGGGGAAAGAGAAGTAGCAGCGTCTGGGGAGGTAAGAAACATAGGAGCGGCGTGGGAGTTAGGGAGGCAGCGGCGGTGACAGCCGCAGTAACGGGCTGTGGGCGTAGGCGGCGCGGGCGGAGGGGCCGGGGCGAAGGCGACGCGCTTTACGGCGCCCGTTAGCGGGGCGGGCGCGCTTTGTCTTTTATCGGGGCCGCGGCGCTCCAGGGTTAACGGCGCGCTTACACCGGTGACCCCCTCCCCCGCCCGCCGAGTGGCTGCCTCCTGGCGGCGGGGCGCGCCAGACACCGCAAGATGAGCCGCGACCGGCGCTGTGGGTTTGCAGCGCCGCTGTTTTCAAGTGCTGGGCGTCTTGATGGATACAGCGACTGGGATGCTTCAGGGAAGCAAGTGTGATCAGTGCAGAGTCTTTGACCAGGAGGAACTAGTGTTTGAGATCCAACGGTGAGGGATTTTAGGCACTAACTTCATACCTAGGACGAATCCAGCCGCTGTCTGGAGAAGAATATGCTGCTCTTAATCGGTAGTGCCCCGTGGTTTCTTCGATAAATACCAGTAGAATATCGGAGTCGAATCATAACAAATCAGACAAGCACGCCGTGCGACTTTACCTTCCTCATCTTTGTGTCCTCTCACTCCTTACATGCACTTGCACTTGCACGCACTACACTATTTTATATCGGGGGACCAGTTGGAAGCTTCGATCGAGAGAGGTGACTCAGTGCATGTCACTGCAGCGCCTCTGACCGGAAGTTTCTAGATTCACGTCCCGACAGTGGCAAGATTTTCGACACTAGCTTGTCAGCTAGGTCGAATTCAGTCACTGTCTGGAGGAGGATTCTAGAGGCCGGTTGCTCTGATCGGTAGTTTTCCGTGGTTTCTTCGATCAACACCAGTCGAATGCGGAAGCAGTTCCCTAACAAATGGACAATGGATCGAGCGCGATATTTCCTTCCTCTTCTTTGCCCTAACCTGACCTCTTTCACACACTAACAAGCACTACACTACCTAATATTCCGGCAGACCGGTCAGAGCTTATAGCTCGTTTGGCTGAGGCGGTGCTCTGCTGATGGGAGATACCTGGTGGAGGGAAACCCCGCTAGTGGACGGCAGGTCGGCGCCGGATCTCGGCATCCAGCATGGGAAGATCCTCGCCACTTCTCGATGAAACAACATGCACTACACACACGGGACTAATGGCCTCGGTTGTTGACGTGCCTGGAATCACACAACAACCAACCAACGAACCGGAAGCTTAGAGCTTGCCGATGCTCCACTGAGGGAGAAACCTGAAGAGGGAAAATATCTCCGGTGGGCAACGTATAGGTCGGCGCCGAATCTCACATAGCAGCAGGGTAAGAACATTGGTTCCTGAAAACATGCACTACACGTACGAGATTAATGACCTAACAGTTGACATAGAATACAATTTAATTTCATGTTAATTGAAAGAATGTACTAAATTAGTTGTAGTTGCAATTATGAAGTATGTGGCTGCACTATTCTCAGTTCACAATAGAAAGAGAGATTGCAGGAGTAATTCTGAATCGTCGGGATGATTCCATGAAATCATGAGAAACAATAGAACAAATTAAGTTCAAAACATTATCTCCGAGTTAAAAATATGCGTTTTGAGGTGATCGTGACTGATTATTTAGCATTTTTTATATAATTATATTTTTAATATTTTTATTTTTATAATTATATTTATATAACTTTAAAACTAGTCAGCATAGTTTGTTTGAAATATTAATGTGAAATAAGCATTTTTGTCTACATAAGATTACGTTTTATTTTATACTGCGGTATTTGACATTATTGCATTGAACTTCAACTGAAAATGTATCTTTACATGAGACGTTCAATGATTCCAACGGTTCCATTGTAGTTTCAAATTGCCAATCAACAACACTAATGCCATGTTCATTCCTGCGATAAAAATATAGTTTTAAAATCTTTGAAAACTTAAAATTTTTAACGAATATAAAAATATAATTGAACTAAGTGTGCAAAAAGAAGCAGTCCACATCTAAGCAATAAAGTAAAATATTTAGGACTCCAGGTCTACGACGAGGGTAATGAACCGCTTTTCCGAAGATCCAAATTTTAAGTTTGATATTTAATTGAAGAATTATTTCATTTAAGGAATGGATATTTTCACTTTAGAACTGTGACGTCATAACTGAAGGGACATTACCGAGTGGTGCATGTAATCATTACTCGTGATTTCGTTACTTCTTAGGGTGATCCAATCTGTTTTTTCTGATTCCAACCTCTTTTTTCTACAATTGGCCACCATTACCGTAGGTATGAGGTAGTAGACGAAGAATCAAGAGAAGAAATAGGAATAGGAGTAAAGGAAAGAAAAAGTTGAGGAAGAAGAAGAAAGAATCAGCTACAATTGGGGCCGACATTTTATCTGAGCTGCCTTGCTGAGTGTTTTGACGGCTTTTGGCAATCGCCTCGCCCCCCCCCCTAGCGAAGCCAAATAAAACTGTTCTCGCGTTCGTCCACTTTGAAAAACCCTCGAGTCGCTTTAATACACGTGTTGGCGGAAAGTACAATGCCGGCGAATGGTGTTGTCGGGGCCAGCGCTCGGTGGCGGACGAAAACTAAAGCTGCCGCCCACTCCCCTCTCCCCTTTCATCGCCCATCCCCCCCTTCTGAGCTCCTGGGGCGGAGTTGGCCGAGTCGGACCGGGCGCATTTTATCTCTGTTCCGGCCACACAATACAACTCGCGCACAAAAATGGCGTTCGCTAATGTTTCATTCGTTCCCCACCGCAAACAATGAAAAGAAAGGTAGACGAAGGAAATGCATGTTTACGCCATGTTATATAGAAACGTCTGCGACACCGTTATGCATCAAATTGTTTGTCTGGTGTAAAGGATTTTTTTACAAAGTTATAAAACAAGGGTTTTATTTGACACAAAAGATTGTTTTGTGCTTACAGACATTCACGGAATAATTTTCTTTCACAATTACAACTGTATGTTTCCATTTGATATTTCATTTTTTGAAGTATCTCTTGTTCTGTGTCTCTTTCTCCAATAACTCCGGTACGAGATTTCATCTATACTCACGGGGAGCGGTGGCTCAGTGTCAATGCAATGCCTCTGACCGGGAGGTCCTAGGTTTGAGTCCCGACGGTGGCAGGATTTTCGACACTGGCTTTTCAGCTAGGTCGAATTCAGTCGCTGTCTGGAGGAGAATTCTAGTGGACGGCTGCTCTGATTGGTAGTTTTCCGTGGACTCTTCGATCAACCCCAGGCGAATGTTGGAGCAGTACCCTATCATCAATCAATCAATTAATCATCTATACACCCTATCAATCAATCATCTATACTCCTTAAAAAATGTACAATAGAATTTTACAAATGAAGCCGCTGAATACCAAATTATAATTCAAACACATTGCAAAAACCTTTTATAGTAAAAGACAGTTCTTTTAATATCGAATGTTTTACAATAGAGGCTAATGCCTTTGCATACCTCTATATTTTTGTCTAAAACGTTTATAATTGTTTTTCTATTTCAGACGACCGTGAACATTTAATTAAGATTTACAAATATATTTTGACAGTTTTTTATGATATTAAATCACCCAAAGAGAAAAGGTATTTTGAAGTAAAACCTCCGCTGAGATAATCAGTCAGAAAAACGTTCACTTCAAAAAGTGTAAGAAAATACAAAAATAAATGTAAAATTCATCCTAAATATTTGTTTAATATAAAGAAGAAATAAACAATTGTCAAAAATAAAAATATTTTTGCTATATATCAAAATACAGCGTTCTATGTAAATCAAAAAGAAATATTTTTTTATATCGACAAGTGTTTACTTTCTCACTACGGAGTAGAGAGAAAAATAGTAATGCTGCGCGGAAAACGGGGAATTTGTCATAAAAGCTCTTTTTACAGGGCCCTGGTAATGAAAAAGTAGAAAAATCTAGTTGCTAAATTTATAAAAAAATCCTCTAGCATGAAATGTAGCCAGATTCTATATTTTGTGGGACCTTGATGCGTAAAAATCGAATAACGGCCAAACGTTCGTCTGTCCGTTTGCGTCCTACTGCGTAAGCGGTAGCGAGATAGTAAAAAGTGAGTATTCCACCCACGAAATCAATTGCGTTCGTCTATTCCAAGCACTTAAAACAGTGGCGAATTATCTGATACACCGCTGTATACCGCCGGTGTACCTAGCAATCCGAATTGTATAAGAAATATTTCATAGGTCTGGTAATCCTCTAAAAGGTTATTGAGACTTTGAAAGCTTTAAAGCAGATGCGAAAGAATAACTCTTTTGCTACCGAGAGCCAGTCCGTCTTCCACGTCCGTTAGCACTAAAAGTGCGATAGCGTGAAAAGTTTCAAGCCCTTCTTAATGCTGTCCAGAGAATTCGCTAGCCCAGGCGAAGGCACCGCATGCCAGCCGCGATAACCTAGGGCTCATCATGTTTCAATAGCGGGGAGAGGGAAGGATGCGCGTCTGGACGGTCGGTAGACACCGCAAAATATTGCGGTGAACAGTCCTCCTCTGTTCGTTCGTAAGTTACGATTTTCTCAAATTTTTGTGAAAGAGAGTGTCAATGATCCAGAAGTTAGTGGTTTGTGTAATTGATTATAGAACAATTATTAAGGACAGAAGCTCATACTATTGGGATTTCCGAAAAGCTTAAAATAAAAGACAACGGTAGAGGTAGCTTCCGTAAAGTGCGGTATACTTGAAATAATGTTCAGGATTCGCCACTGACTTAAACACAGGCAGCAAAGGCGCCTCGGCGCGCGCCAGGAACAGGCCGGCTCCCGGGCGGCTTTGGCGGCAGCTGGGCGTCGCGTGCGAGCGCTCCATGCGGCCGCCGCCGCCGCCGTCGTGGCCCATGCCGCCGGTGTCGCAACGGTCGGAGGCACGCAAACTCCCTGCGCCACCCTCGCCAGCCCGGCGATCTGGGGACGGCGATGTCAGTGGTGTGATGTCGCGGCACTCGCCGGCAAAGGCGTTCTGGCAATGGTGCCGTTCGTCATGTTTGTAAGAAATAGATATGAGAGGAATGTTACTGTACAGAATACAGTAACATCCCTCTCATATACAAAGCAGCTTTGGTGAATTCCTGATATTAGGAAAAATTGAATGTAAGTGATGATAGTAATGATAATGAAATATTTGGATGGGCATCTCGTCGGAGATGGGCATCTCGTCGGAGACGGTCACATTGTGTTGGTCACCATTTGGGAAATTGTCTTTTTGTTGTACAAGGCAGTGTAGATCAATGACGTCTGCAATAGCAGTCATGGTGATGTAAGTAGAATTAATTGAAATGGTAGTGATAGGGATTGCGGTACCTACTGTTCCGTGGATTGGTAATCACTATAGTAGCAGTAGCGGTGATGGTGATAGTGCTGTTTGTGGTGATGGAGGATTGATTGATGATTACGTGTGGATTAACTTGTAAGGTCATTTATTCCGTAAGTATATGGCAGGTTTTTATCGCGGGAATAACGAGATCCATCACCAACATACTCGTCGGTTTACGGTGTTTTCCCAAACCATCTATCTCCCACCAACGGAGCATTGCTGAAATCGGGCCTAGACCTAAGCTTCCGACCAGTCTGCCGACATTTGTGGTAGTGTAATGCATGTGTGTCTAAACAAGGGATGGGGGTAGGAGAAGGAAAAAGAAGAGAAGATCGCGCGCAGTTCGTGGCCCGTTTGTTAGGGTACCGCCCCGGCATTTACTTGGTGTGGATCGGAGAATTCACGAAAAACTACTGATCATAGCAGCCGGTCGCTACAATTTTCCTCCTTGCAGCGGCTGAATTTGACCTAGCTAGTGTCAAAAATCCTCCCTCCGTCGGGACTCGAACTCTATAAAATCCCGGTCTTGGACATCCAATTGATGCCCTGAGCCACCGAAGACGGTGGTTGAGGTACTGCTGGTGGTAGTTGTGGGAGTAAATGCGTTTTGCATGTAGTCATAAATAAGATAGTACTACTATAGTACGATATTTTGTTTTGGTATTAGTTGAGCTGGTGGTGGTGGTGGTAGGAAATTGGTGGCAACGAATAATCATAGAATTCAGATGTAAAAATAGACTTCTCTCCGCTGGAAGAGGATATTTGAAACTAGCGAAAATGAAAACAGTGGTAAGCGAGGCAGTGGATAAAAAGTTACAAGAGCTCTCGATTATCATACTAAGTGGCAATGGTAGGTTCGCCAGCGACCCACCCTATCACCAACTGCAAACTCTTTCAACGCTGCGTTTATTCGGACTTAATGCGTTAACCGTTTCTAAACACACTCATTTCAGGACACGAGTTCCCTCATAAATCAATTATCTCCGCCATTTACGTTAATCTGGAGTTCGAAAACAGTGCCACACGTTTTGTCGCTGAAGGTGATATTCAACATTGTTTAAAATACCCTTCAAAAATTGCATGTGCATTTAGATAACTGATTTAAAATAACGTCTTCAAGATCTATCGGCAAGGACATAATTCGTTTGAATACTAAAAGTCTGACAAAAAGCGTATGAAGAGGGTTTTTGGAGGAAAAAATTGACTGGTGTTGCAACTGTGTCGCAATTTACATAACGCTGGGTAATGGTGAATAATATATGCAATTGTCATGTTGGTATAATTATGCATTCATTCACTTGAAAAATAATTAAAATATTTTAATATAAATATGCAAAAATGCTTTATAGCAAATCATCCCATAATATTTTTTCAATATGTGAATCATAACTCATATCAATAACTGATTTTTTCCCAGCGACACGTTCTTGTTCACAAACAATTCGTAGTGATATCTATCACTCTGCTAACAAATAATAATGGCATGCACGAGGTCAGCTAATATCAACAACAAAAAATCTATCAGGGACAAATTGACGTGAACGGTTCTGATGGATGCCAGAAGAGCAGATTTTTAATAGAAACATACGGCCTTCCAAAACGCTCTCCTAGTTTGCGATTCCAACATTTCGCTCTAGCGGCCCGAAGCGCATACTAATTGAATAGTGGTGTTCCGCGGGGTGACAGGTTCCAGCCACTCCCCTCCGACTATCACCCGTCGCCCACGCACATCTCAACCCCTTGCTGTCCCGTCCCGCCCCCGCCTCGCGCTCCCTCTACCTCGTGCTGCCCCCGCGGCGCTCCCCCGGCCGCAACGCACAGACTCGCCCCACCCCGCGCCGCCCCCGCGCCTCCGCGAGCCCGTGCTGCGTCCCACTGCCTTCCAACCCCGTCGCCAACGCCTCGCTGCCCTTTCATAGACTCCCTCACCCCACTACCCCACCTCCTCACTGCCTCTATGATGTCCCTCGCCGCTCCTTCGGCACACGCCCCGCCAACCCCTCTTGGGGTCCCTCGCCGCCCCAACGATATCCATCACCGCCCCCTCGCCGCCCCCTCGCCGCCCCCTCGCCACCCCCTCGCCGCCCCCTCGCCGCCCCCTCGCCGCCCCCTCGCCGCCCCCTCGCCGCCCCCTCGCCACCGCCCTCGCCGCCGCCCTCGCAGCCCCCTCGCGCCCCCCGCCTCCGCCCGCTCGCCCCCTGGCCGCCCCTCCCCCGCCTCACGCAGCCCCACGCAGCGCACAGCCCCACGCAGCCCCACGCGGC
Source organism: Teleogryllus occipitalis (assembly GCA_011170035.1). NCBI lineage: Eukaryota > Metazoa > Arthropoda > Insecta > Orthoptera > Gryllidae > Teleogryllus > Teleogryllus occipitalis. Next base: position 96,698 of record BLKR01003574.1, on the reverse strand, counting down.
CACGCAGCCCGCGCCCCCACGCAGCCCCACGCAGCCCCACGCAGCCCCACGCAGCCCCACGCAGCCCCCACGTCTGTTACTCGTTTTCCCGCTCGTCATTCTCGGGCCTCCAGCATGACGCACCAATGTCACTTCCGTGCAGCTCCCTCACCGCTGGCCCCCAACATGCGGTCACCACTTATTCCCCCCGCGTCGCGCCGTAGGCATTTTTTCCTGACAGCCTTCGCCTCACTCTTGCCCCGACGCCGCCCCCGTCATCCTGTTCAAGTTCCACTTCCGGCCTCCACCCTCTTCGATTCCTCTCCTAGCTTCTTCCCCTGGCCCCCACGGCGCTGCCCCCGGTCCAATCTCGCGCCACTTGACCCGGGGAGTGAGGGGGCAGGGAGAAGGCGAAAGGACATTGAGGGGGAGGCAGCTGGAACGGTAAGGAGGAAAGAGGGCTGAGAAGAGGATTGGGGGACGAGAAGTTGGAAGGACGGGCAGGAATGCGTGCAGAAAGTAGGTTGGAGGGTACTCAGGAGGAAGGCGGTACAGAAGGGCGGGGAATGAGGGCGGGGAATGAGGGCGGGGAATGAGGGCGGGGAATGAGGGCGGGGAATGAGGGCGGGGAAGGAGGGCGGGGAAGGAGGGCGGGGCAAGAGGGCGGGGCAAGAGGGCGGGGCAAGAGGGCGGGGCAAGAGGGCGGGGCAAGAGGGCGGGGCAAGAGGGCGGGGCAGGTAGGCGAGGCAGGAGGGTGAGGCAGAAGGGAGAGGCAGGATGGCGAGGCAGGATGGCGGGGAGGAGGGCGGGGCAGGAGGGAGGGGGACGGAGCGGAGGAGGGAGGGGAGTTGCGTGGGAGAAGGGCGCGGAGGAGTTGAGGAGGAGGGCTGCCAGGAGAAGGGAAGACAAGAGGGTGGGGAATGGGCTTGGGAGGAGACAAAGCAGGGGGAAGACAGAATGAGGAGGGCGGAGCATCATCTCCCGGGCGGTCTAGGGACAAGGTGTGCGTGGGTGTATCGCCCACGCCCGCCATGTTGTCTCCACGACGCCCCCAGCGCTTCGTCCCCCACCTCCCTCTACCGAGCTGCCGCTGCGTTGCCTTGCTGAGCTCTCACGGCCAGCTCCTCGTTACATCACCACCACTCAACTGCGGTCACCAGTTGACAACGCTACGCGGTTAGCTCTAAAATCAAACCTGCGAACGTCATGCCTAAGATTTCCTCGGAACGAAAGTTCATTTACCAAAACATTGTACACCATCTCGGTATTAATCATTCCAAGAAATTCTATATGCATTTTCCTTCCATCTAAAGTAAATTTTATATACTACGCATTGCATCGTATCTTGTGACGTTATAACAGCGGAATGAACAAAATGCTGAAGTGACAATAGAATTAAAATTAACATTTATCAAGTAATTAGACAGTTTCAAAGACAAGTGCTGAAGTGATAACTGTTATAGTCTTGTCATTTTTTAGGAACGAAAGTGCAAAACTATGTGTAGGTGAAAAAAGGGAGCATGTACAGTGCTGAGGGAAAATAGATTTGGGAAAAAGAGCAACTTGAAACGAAAGAAGAGGAGTGAGGAGAAAACTTGATGAAAATAAAATATTTTATACAGAAGTAATAGGTCCGAATTTAAGCAACAATTGGAAATAACGCAAAGATTATAAAAGGGAAAAAATATGATAAATATACGCAAAGCGGTATTACAGCGCAAAAGGAAACAAGAACTGTGCCTATTAAAATATCTTTGAAACATTCCAACGATCATGTAAACAATTATTTGAAAACAGAGGAAGTTGAAATATCAAGCGCGTACTCTGGTAATAACAGGACAAAATTGGTTCTAAAACGAACCGACTATGGCAAACGGTAGCCTAAGCCAGATGAATAAACGCGAGTCCCAGAGGCAGGCAGCGCAGGGACGAGTCCAACCGAAAATTTGAACTGCCACTTCTTGTAATGTCTGTAGGTTTTAGAATGTGTCTTTCCTAGTACTGACGTCTCCCTGATCTCCGTACGCACGTTTATCGCTCCACAATAATTATGTGATTCGTGTTCAATTGATTCAATTGAGGCAGCTAAACTCCGAGATGTTGCTATAAATAATGAAAACTCCCAACTGAGCCAGAGTGTTCATTACAATGGATGACATAAAGCTGCTTTATTTTGCCTGGTTTCCTGACGAATCTGACCGTTCATGAAACCAAATCCTGGAAGTACTATTATGAAAATTAATTATTTTTTCAATGGTAGGAATTCTTCAGTTTTGAACTGATGGCAGCGACAAGACTTCCAAGGTTCCTACACCAACTTCTTGACCAATGTGGAAGCCAGATGAACATGCGAGGGGCTCATGGAATCGGTAGTGGAATCGGCGCCAAGTCCGGGCCGGGCCGATCCGGTCCGGGCCAGGCCAGTGCGCTGTGCAGGCCGGAACAGGGTCCGGCGGGGCGAAGGAGGGGGTGGGGGGATGGGGGTGGGGGAGGAGGGGAGGACGCCGATAAAACGGCGCTAAGCGCGCGGCTGCTTTACGAGGCGGCAAAGCCGCGGCGGCGCTGCCCGCGGCCGTCGCAGGGCAATTAAGTGGAAGCTGCACGTCGTCGTAAAGTTCGAGGCTTCTTCCCGTCGCACCCCGCCCCGCCCCCTGCCTTCCGCCCTCCGCTCCCCACTGCCCTGACTCTTCTTTCCGATTCCCGCTCTTCGTTTACCCCTCCCCCAATCCCGCATCCTGTCCTTCACTTACCATCCTCCACTTCTTGCTCTTCACATTCCTCCCTCCGCTTCCCGCTCTCCCAATCCCGTTCTCCACTTCCCGATACACTTCACTTTCCTGCTTTCCCACTCCCCACTGCGATCCCCACTCTCTGCTTACCGCTCCCTTCCTCCTCTTCGAATTCCGATTCCACCCTACGGTTTCCGTCCTCCACTTCCTACCCTCCGCTGCTACCTCTCCACTTCCCGCTCTCCCAATCCCTTTCTTCACTTTCAGCTTTCCACTTCCCAATCTCATGTTTCGGTTCTACGATTCTCACACTTGAACTCGCATTCCCGCACTTGGATCCCCGAATCCCTTTTCTGCTTCCCGCTAATCTTGACTTGGAAGTAATACAAGCTGTGAACCGAATGATGGTTAGGTAATTAATGTCATTTTCAGACTATTAAAATTGACTTTTCAAATTCCTTGTCAATTAGCTATTTTCATTCTCAATTAATACACTCTACATTTCCAACACCATTCCTATTATACAGTATAGCTTTTGATAAAAATTACTTAGATATTATATAAATATTCATCACCATTGATTTATGTAAAATGAATAAATAATTATTATTATTGATGTAGATATTTATAAATACTAGAAATAATATTGAATATTCTAATTCTGCTCTTTCAATATAAATATATTTCACAGGTCTCTGCTAATGTTTATCTTTTGTATTGTCTTGTCTCGTAGCAAAACGTATCATAAGAAAATAAATATATGAGCTCATTTTGCAGTAAAATGACTTGAATATTTTCTCTTTGTAATGAAATATCAAATATGTATAGCAAAAATGTATACTACATTATAGAAATTCCACTGTTTCTAAGCATCCGGCCGATCTCGCTCACTGGAAATGCGTAAAGGCAAGGTGATCCCTACAAAACGTCTGCGCTAGTCCGTTGCACTAGCCCAGAAAAGGCGATAGGATGGCAAAGCCGAATGATCTGTCTCCCCCCAACAAGAGAAGCGCACACATGACTGATAATGATAAAGTTGAATGTACTTAACTCTTGAACGCCCAGCGCCGTTTGAGGACGCACGTATCTCGTCAACTTAAATTTATTTCCTTTGCCAAAAATGGGCGAGTGACAAAATTAATTTGGAGGTTAATGAGTTAATCTAAACTTATTTTTAAATACACCCAAAACTTATATATTGTATTGTACTTTCAAAAACTTCAAATTTGGAGAAAATATATAGTTTCATTGAAAACAAATTTAAGACGACATCCCAGTTATAAATATGTATCAAGTAAGGAAATAGAATACTTTATTTCCCCCTTCAACAAGCATGTTAAAATACGCTAACACGATATACCGGCCCGCATAGGAAGTATGGCGCTCCTACGGGCACAGACAACTTCCCCTGACGCCGATCTCATTTCTCCTCGAAATCCAGATTGCTCAGGGCCGGTCAAGCGCAAGCTGAGGTGGAGGGGGTAAGCATAAAGCGCGCTCGAAAGATCACGACGAATTGTTGCTGCATCAAAATTACGTTTACCGGTTTTAAGTTTGTAGCAAACCATCGATATTTGAATGTTTATATACTTCATTACTTATTACCAGGAAACGGATTTATATTGTGACATACCAATATGTCACTGAATATGGTACATTATTTATTATAAATGGCGTCAATTAAAGAGGATAAATTATGTGAATATGCTAGCATAGCAACGGTAAGCGAGCCGTCGTCAAGGTCAACATATTCATGCAGTGACAGTCGTGAAGACGGCTAGTTCGTTTTGCAAGAAATTTAGAGATTGGCTAGGTACGAAAGTACATCAAATGTTATCTGCAAATAAACAATCGAATTTATGAACCGAGCTTTGCAGGGCTGAAAGAATACGAGAGACATTCATTCTGAAGATGCCGTGCTCATGAACGGATCGTGCTACAATTAATGTTAGGAGTGTTTTTTCTTTGGGGACTTATAAGCATCTACTAGGGAATGGATATTGAGAGAACATCAAAATTGGAACTCAAGTGTGATAGTGGAGCTTAAAATATTTCATGTGAACGAGTTGGAGGGACATTGAGGGCTTGGGCGAAGTTGTCAGTGATTGGACTGGAATGTTAGCAACAAATAGTTTGTTGACCTGATGAACGGTAATTGAAGTGAGCTTCCGAGAAAAGAAGACAGAAGATGGTGTCTGGACCTGAGGACGGCGGCGTCGGAGATGGATAAAAATGGCCGAAAAAGTGCGCAAAGGCATAAGGTTGGAACGGTCATGACAAACATTTAATTTTATATTGGGTAAAGTTAAACAATACCAAAAATTGTTATAAATTATTTAATAAATTTCCATGTTTTCGTGAAATGAATATATGATTTTTCATTGAGCCAATTCTAGCAATAAAGTAGCAAGATAGATAGATATTTGCTTTTCAGATTCCTCGACCGAGTTTGTTTGAGTAAATTGCAGTTTATTCAAAATGGCGCACCAACTGGGGCTGAATTTCTTTTAAATCATTCAGATTATTTCAATATGGACTAAAAAGTTATAAAATATGTAAATATATATGCAGTTATTTTTTGTCAAAATATGGAGTTAAACATAGACTTAATATGACAAAAAAGACTATGGTAAAATAATATTTTATTTTCATCTTTAAATTCTGAAATGTAACTTCTAATTTTACGCTGGATGATTGTGCTGCGTTTGACACTTGACGCAATAGAGGGATTATTACAACTGAACCAACACGTAGTATTCACACTGGATTGTAACTGACAATGAGGAGCTGTACAAGTTGAATTCTCATGTCCAAATTTCTCTCATACAAGTTTTGGGTGGCAGCCTCAGAGAGAAGGAAAAAATGTAGTGCGGCTATGGAAACGTGGTGCATTTTCCATTGACCATCAATGTCTCAAGGTCATCTGTCACACAAATCCGATAGTTCATCGCCTCCTTGCGCTACCCCTTTCTCCTCGCGAAACACTCAGACCCCATCAGACGGGACATCAGTGACGGAGAGTGAATCTATTCTTCACATAAATTAAAACATTAAAACTCTTAATTTACTTTCCCAATGTCAATGCTCTCTAATTAAAAAACCTCTTTGTGTTTAAGGAATTACTGAAAATTTGTAAGCTCTTTTTGTGATGAATTTTTAATATTGAATAAAATTTCACTTTTAAGCTTATTTCACTGTTAATATGCTATATAGCTGATTTTTTAAGAAATATGGAAAATATAAGGACTTTTATTCAAATATGTGTAAATGTATAATACCCAAAATATGGACAAATATGAAAAAGAACAGTAACAATTCCACACGCTGTTTAACACAGTTAATGCAATTTAGTATATTAGCTTATTTAGCAAATATGTATTTACATTGAAATCCGTTCCCTGCTCACTAATGTATTTCTTGTATATTTTATTTTTAAATTATGACTTCTATAATCATTTTCGCAAAGGAGAAAGAATATATTTGAAATACAAATTCTTTGTTTGTTTTTGTTTTGTGCTGTTTAATTAAATGATACTGTTATTGTTGTATGTTTCATTACCATGAAATAAATTAACAAGTCAATGTATTCTCTCTCTTCTAATAAAACTTTCTCTTAGATTTATATCTCTCTTACGGAAGAAAGCCTTTCTAAATAGAAAAATCTTTGTTCTTATCTTTAACGTTAATGTAATTATTGCACTCTTAAATGCAAGTTCAAATTAACGTTCTTTAAATTTAAAATGTTTAATTTGAGGCTCAATTGATATGTTAAAATATTACTGACGTATTTCATTTTAATTGATAATGTCTTGCCTTCAATAGGGGAAAAGGGAATAAATATCGCAATATTTTAGGTAAAACTTTCAACTGATTGTTCAGAGACTGCCATCAGCCAGATACACAGTGATGTACCACATCCCAGAGAAACGCTTATTTTTAAACTTCTTACCAGTTGCTCTGGACGCACGTCCCAAAACCCTAGAAAGCTAGTTACTTTGCCCGTGACCTTGACATGCCTGATCTCCAAAAGAACTTTGGTTTGGCAGGTATTATTTTTGTACGGTAGAGTGTGCGCTGTGATATGCTTCAAGCTGTTTACTAGGTTAAGAAAACAATGAAAAAATTATTCTGACCATACAAGTTCAAGATTTACTTAAATTATGATGAAATTTCACAAAATTTGTTGTGCCTTCATCGCACTTCCTTAACGTTACTTGGAATTTTCTTATACTAATAAATGCAAAACCAGAAAGCGTATTTAATCGTAAAACAACGAAAAACTACCTTCGTTTCCAGTAGCATAATACTTACAACTGTACATATAATACTCTAAAATGTATGAAAATGCGTTTTCTACTTACACAGTTGAAATAACTCTTGGCCAATCCAGAACACCTTCATCGCTTATTTTTTAAGAATAATAGTAAATTTAAAATTATTCAAGACACCAACACAGACAAATGTTTACTGTACGTCGTACACTTCCACACTGACAATTTTCCGTTAACTAGAGATGATGCGGGTACCATCTACTGGCGTTTCGCAGAATTACGAGAAGTCGTATCATAACGCGCTCATTTTAAATGTGACTGGCAGAAATGGAAGAATTTCAAGAATTACTTTCTTAAGCAAATCACGTTGGCTATTGCAAAACTGAACATTACTGAAACTGAAGAATAAGAACTTATATTATGAACTTATATTATGAACTTTTATTTTAAATGGGAGTTTTTTTAGTCGAAAAGAATTCATTTTTTGAGGTAAACCATATTGGCTGAGGTGATATACGAGTATAGTATTACAACAGTAGAATAGATACTGCTGATGATATTCATTTTCTATTTGAAGTTGTAATAGGTATATTTTAAATATATTTTATCTTTAACAGCTATCATCTATCGTTGTTCTTTATCGTACTGCTTCATAAAATAAAGTCATATTTATTCTCAATTGTTTCGTTTGTACGCATCAAAGATGAAACTCGGTCCTAAAAGTTGAATACAATTTTCGTTTTCATCATTTTTATAATCAAATCAAAGTGAATTAAAATACATTTTTGCACACATGTAGTAATAGCAAATCACTTGCCGGAGAAGAATTGTATTTCATCTGGCTTCTAAGTATCACATAAAATGCACACAATCACTGGCACCTTCCTGTTAACTAGAGAGGATACAGCTGCTACCTATTGACGTTAGGGAGAACTACGTGCAGCAGAGCTTCCCCAACGCGCTCATTTCAAGTAGAATCAGTTAGAAAATGAATTTGAAGACAGTTTCATAGGCAAATAATATTTTCTGTGTAATTGAAAAATATGTTATTTTTTATATACATTTGAAATTAAGATAGACATATTATATATATATATATATATATATATATATATATATATATATATATATATATATATATATATATATATAATCATATTAAATATATTTCATCCATTGGGAGGACACATTAGTTAAAATGATATAAGGATTTTATTCTTTACGAAGTTGCAAGTTAGGTAAAAACAAGTAATCTTCCATAAAATTATAGTCGTTACACAACTATAATTTTAAGTTTTATTACATGACTACACGTTTTGAAAACGAGCGGCGTTAGGAGCGAGTTTTTAAATTTGTACGAATGTAATAATACAATTTTATAACCGAGTTGCATTAGCTATTTTTTGTATAACTACATTATGTATTTGTAAGAGAATTTATGTTAATTTAGGGAATCAGCAGTATTAAGATGTCACGTATATATGCCATCTGTGTGCCAAAAACGGAGTCAGCTGTTCCGTTTACCTCTACCTCCCCACGAGTCCCCGGAACGTGTTAATCGACTTCTGGACGATGAGGAAATAAAGGTCTTTCTCGATAACAAAAAAATTACAATTCATTTTCAAGACTTCTGTCTTACAGTTAACTAGTTACATAACTTAACCACTTCGGTTTTATTATTACTAATATACCTAGTACATCATGCATATATTTGTATTAATACACATTCCTGTGGGTCTAAGAATCTTTCCAATTATTCTCCACTACCTCGCCAAGCATTCTGCCTTTTATTTTAGGGTCTCCTATGGTAATATCTCGTTGCTAGGTGAAGATAACTGACAACGGTAACCCTCTACGTTACACAGGGAATCAAAGGGTTGGCGAGAAGTAAAATCTAACTCAAAAGCTCTTGAAAACTTTGCGGATGATGATTTAAGAATACTTGTCTAAAGTATACTTATGGTATCGCATTTGGTTTAAAACTATTACATATTATTGAACCAGTGCTTGAGTTTAGATCAGAAAATGATACCAAACCTTTGAAGCCATAGCTTTGGAATTTATATAAACTAGTTCAGGGCTTTTTTAGATATGTCCAATTACATGAATTGGAAATGAACTGGTCCTAAAACAACGAATTAAGAGGTGTAAAGAAACAAGTTTCATCACCGTATTCAAATTAATTGGATTGTTTGACACAGCTATTATTATGTGTCAAATGCTATTGTCCCGTCAGTGTAGTGAATGAAATATCGATGGATCTTTCGGGGTTGCCTTTCGGCAGGAACGGCAGCGACCTAAACGGAAAGCACAAAGTACCTGTCTGGTCTTCCGACATGGGAGGTAGTTTACTGCCCATAACTGTTTTTTCGTGTCAGAGATACAGAGATCATGAAGGAGAGATCGCGTGTTGGTCAGTAATCTGTGAGTTAGTGTACTTCTCCGGCTTTTGCCTGGTCTTAACCAGAGAAATCACGAAAAACTACTGATTAGAGCAGATGAGCGCTGAAATTATCCTTCAGAGAACAGCTAAATTCGAAGCAACAGTACAGGTGGTGTCGAAATTCAGCCACCGTCAGAACTGGAACCCAAGTAAATCTCACTCTGACTTACCTCAAAAACAATACTAATGTTACCACCACTGTTCCAGTTCACCCGCTGTATTTGAATAAAATTACCAGGAAATAAGATATTTTTTAATAAAATTAATAAAAATATTTACAGCATTCGATTTTTTTTGCAATAACACTTGAGTCCGGCCGACTTCCCCACATGCCCCGGTCCAAAGGTCCGTGTGCGCCCGCTCATTTGCACTGGCGCTCCCTCGGCAGCGAGGGCGTGGTGAAGGGCGTGGCCGAGGGCGCGTGCGACGCGTCGGGGGCGGGGCCTCCGGCGGACGCGTTGCTGCTCCTGGCGCCCGTGCGCCGAGCGCTGGCGCTCACGTCATCGCCGCCGCCTGCGCAGCGCGGGGCTTCTTAAAACGCCGCTGGGGTACGTTTCTGGTCTCACAAGACAACTTCAATTTTTGATGCAAATAAGAGAAAATCACGTAACTTTTCAAATTCATTATCCTTTACTCCAACCCTATATATATATATATATATATATATATATATATATATATATATATATATATATATATATATATATATACATATACACGTCACGTAACTTTAGCACCTCCTGCAGTTTTTGAACGGTTGAAGTTATTGCAATGCAGTTTTCACGGCAAGTGCATGAGGGAATAGGGCTAATTGATACATGTATTCATTTCTATTTTATCATTTGTATTTTAATAGATATTGACGGAACTTGTTTTTTTACTGGAACTATACATATTTTTAGTCTTTCTTGACGAGCGTAAAAAAGACGAACAATGATATACATATTGTCGTACGGTAAATTACATTTTTTGAGTAATTTTATTTTTGATATATATATATATAGCCATATGTTAGAGAGAGAGAGAGAGAGAGAGAGAGAGAGAGAGAGAGAGAGAGAGAGAGAAAATTGGATTTGTCTTTTTACACTCGTCGTGATAGACTAAACAAATGCGTATAGTTCCATTTGAAAAACATAAAGTTATCTCAATATCTCTTAAAATACCAGGGATAAAATCAAAACGAATACATGCATCCACTAGCTTCATTCCCTCATGCACTTTCGTGAAAACTGTATTGCAATAACTTCAACCGTTCAAAAATTACACGAGGTGCTAAAGTTACGTGACGCACATTGTATATTTCTACACCTTTGAAAAAATACTCCGAATTTTTCTTTGGAAAATATTCAAAAACTACTTTTTTAATCTCACTGTTGTCTGATTCTCTTCTCGTCCGAAGGTTTTCTTTAGTTTTGATAAGTGGTAGTCGTCGCAAGAGGCTCCATTTGGATTGTGGTGTGAATGGTGAACACCGATGTTTCTAAATATCGAAGTTAATAAAACATCGCCTCAAAACCATCTACGTTTTAAACATTGATATTTTGAAAACTACATTGGTGACCATAAAAAAATTTGAAGTGAGAATAATTTAGTTTAAAAGTTTACAAATTTTTATTTGTGATTTAATTGAATAGAGTGAAAAAATTACCAGGATCTTTAACAAAACTTTTATTATCTGATTGGAAAATTATCATATTATATAGATTTCATTTACCAAAAATGAAAACTCGATTTTCAGTATTTCTACTTTTGATTAAATTGGTCTGAAGAACGTTCATCATTCCCTAAATAGAAATGCTTAACCGAAATAGAAATACGTTCCTAAATTAAAATTCTTCTCAGTCACCGCGCTAACATTCAATGCGTAAGTCCAAGGATTTGCGAAATCAGCTGCCGACGATGTGAGATAATTGTAAGCGTGAAGGTCCGTAACTCTAAAAGCAATCAATCAATCGCACAGTTTTTCGATTTAGTATTTTGACAATCAATAATATGAAATTTATAAGGTCATCTTTATAGCATTTTTTCAAAATTTTAAAGACATTAATGCATTACTTGTAAGGCATTTAAAATAGCTTTTATGTTGTACTGATACGATTTTGCTTGTTCCTTCGATGCAGAGCTTTATATACAATGCATAAACTATCTGGATTGAAAGGATCGTGGGTGGTTACGAGGAGTTATGGAAACAGTTCAGTAATGCTATACGTTCTCTTATAGAGGGAATTATGAAGGGGAATTATGGGAGGGAAACATAGAAAGATCAAAAGAGTAAAGTAAACATCTAGTTAATTAGTAAATATGTTAGTCAGAATCATTAAAGTTGGTAAAAAACTAAAATCTTATATGTACTACAAGCGTTAATGGGTTGTGATGATATCGGGCAGCAAAAGCTCTCGCGCTTTTTGTCGCCGCTCGATTATTATAACCCTTATAACGCCCTTGGTGTAAAACTAACCACTAGATCAGTGGTCCTCAAACTTTGGGGCGCGACCCCTAGGGGGGGGCGCGAAGACCTTGAAAGGGGGGAGGAATATTTTCCTGAAAATGTAAAATCGTCTGCGTTTTTATGAAGAAATAAAAGCTGTGACGTTATCGAATGTAAAATGTCACCCAAGATATCTTTCCTACTCTATTGTCACATTTACAGAACACTGATAATCCGGTATTTCCAATGGAGAAAAAATGTTGACTTCATCATCTTACAATACTAAAAGGTCACTTTGAAAAATATTTCTACAATGATTTTAAGAAATTTAACTGGATTATAAATCCATTCGAAAATGCTCCTGGACCATCATCATCTTTAGATATAAAAGAATATCTCACTTGTGATACGTCATTGAAGAGTAAATTTAATGAAGCACCTTTCTGTGAGTTTTTGGATTCACATTAGCAAGGAATACCCAAAGCTGAACCAAACTGCAATAAAGCCCTTGATTCCTTTTACAACAACTTACGTGTGCGAGACAGGTTTCTCAGCTTTGGTAACTACGAAGTCTAAGTACCGTTCAAAGCTAAATGTAAATAAAGAACTTCGAGTGGCCGTTTGTACTCTAACACCACGTCTTGATAAGCTTGTCAAAATCAAGCTCAACCATCACATTGAAGTTTGTAATTTAAATTCTTAATTTTCTTTAAATTCTTGTCAGCTACGTAGTGAACATTGTCTTATTTCATAAATTTTGAATGATCGAAATTGTGAAGACTAATTTTCATGTATTTTTAATATATAATATAATGCATCCTTTTTGGTCATGCAGAATTCTGTGGATCAAAATTTGGTAAAAGAATTATATAACAATTCTTTTTAAGAGAAAAATTGCTTCTATATTTAATAGAAGAAATAGGCTGCGGGCGTAATGATATACTCCCTCGTCATGGAGGGACCCGGAGGGAAAACGTTTGAGAACCACTGCACTAGATGGTTAAACAGCGCCTCTGACCGGGAGGTCCTAGGTTCGAGTCCTGACGGCGGCAGGATTTTCGACACTAGCTTTTCAGCTAGGTCGAATTCAGTCGCTGTCTGGAGGAGAATTCTAGCGGCCGGCTGCTCTGATCGGTAGTTTTCCGTGGTTTCTCCGATCAACACCAGGCGAATGCCGGAGCAGTACCCTACCAAATGGGCCACAGACCGCGCGCGATCTGTCCTTCCTCTTCCTTGTCCTATCCTCTCCCCTTACACTCACACTTACACTAACATGCACTACACTACCAGATATTCCGGGAGACCGGTCGGGAGCTTCGAGCTTGTCCCGACTGGGGCGGTGCCCCGCTGGTGGGAGAGTCCTGGTTAGGGGGTAACCCCACTAGCCGACGGTAGGTCGGCGCCGGATCTCGCCATCCAGCGGGGCAAAATCATCGCCATCTCGCGAGAAAAAAAACATGCACTACACTAACGGGACTAATGACCGCAGCAGTTGACGCGCCCAGAAACACGAAAAAAATCAATCAATCATCAATAAAATCCTAGCCCTTGTGAGGAGCCTTGCGTACCACCGCCGATGGCGAGGCAGGGCCAGCGCGGGGCGATGGAGTGCGGGAGGTCGGGTTTGCTCCGCTGCAGCCACTCCAGCGTCAGCCGCTCCGCCTCGTCCGTGTCGTAGCTGTCCTCCTCCTCCTCCTGCCCCGCCATCGCCCCCGCCTTCGCCTTCTTCTGCTTCCGCTTCTGCGACGACCTGCGCCTCTCGCCCGACTTGCGGCGCGGGCTCTTGGCTGAAACTGAGCGCCCCACGGCGACAGTCAGGTACTGCCCCAAGGAGGTCCGACACCGTCATGCGAATGAAGACCCCTGCTTTCGTAGCAGCTTTAGTTGCGTTTCAGAAAGATACACAATTTCCTCGTCGGGTGTGCAATGAAAATGACTTCAAGTGCGGACTCCTCACCTTCTAAAAAAGGAGGTAAGTTGTGTTTTAATGCAACCTTCTTAGAGGGTGTAAGTAATTCAATGCAACACCGCTTGGTAAAAAGTGTGGAAACATACTTTTATAAATTGTAAAATTATTAATCGTAATTATAACATTTATTTGTAGTCGTAAAATTTAATTGAAATTGAAAATCATGCGATAGTGTTGGCGAGCCCTTGGTAGCAAAATTACACGTACTCACGTCTTTGCGAACACCGGCCAAACAAATCGGAATATAAGGTCTCGGTGTCGAATTGTTAAACAGTGACTACCTTCTGGAAGTGCGTTACTAAGCAATTATAACACCCAATTTCATGCAAAAAGGAAGACGGCTTATGACCAACGTCGATGACTTTCGAAGTTGGTTCTTACACGTAGAAATACTGATACAGTCATCGGATTTTTAATACGGTAAAACTAAGCGCTCTAATTAAGGATAACGGGACATATATTTACAAACAAAAACATATAACCATGAATATGTTGCTTTTAACTGACACCAAATCTTCATAATTTTTCTATATAAAAATACCGTAATGCAATTTTTATACATACAATAAGAATTAATAGGCCGAAATTAATAACAATACTATAAATAATAAACAATTAATAACAAATACTATAAACAATTAATAACAATAGTATAAACAATAGGCCGTAATTAGTAACAATAAGAATTAATAGGCCGTAGAATTAAGAGGCCATAAATAGTACAATATCAGATTTTCAAATTGGTTCCGTAATAACAAATTAATAGTAAACGAAAAGAAAACGGTTGTAATGCAGTTTTCCATATCAAATAAACAATTCTGTGCTCCATTGAAAATGAACAGTGTACCATTGACTGATGTTAAGGCAACAAAATTTTTAGGTCTCTCAATTCAGTCAAACCTTAAATGGAACGTCCATTTAAATGAATTGAACACAAAATTAAGTTCATTATGCTACGCGTTCAAAATTCTTGCAAATTCAGTCAGCCTTCATACTGCTCGTTGTGTATACTTTGCGAATGTTCATTCCCGCCTGAGATATGGCATAATATTCTGGGGAAATACATCTTATAGCTCCCAGACGTTTAGATTACAAAAACGAATTGTACGAATAATAACCAAATCCCACCCACGTGATTCATGTAAGCCTCTCTTCATTAATCTAGGAATTCTACCATTACCGTGTCTTTTTATTTACGAATCAGTGGTTTTTGTAAAAAATGACTTGCTGAAGGGCGGGAATATTTTTTCAGAAAATGCCGAAGTCTATTACTATAACACTCGACGTAGAAATCATATTCATCAGGTGACAGTATCAACAGCTCATTACAAAAAATTCACATACAATACATGTACATTATTTTACAACACTTTGCCAGATGACATTAAACGATTAAATTCAATAGAAAAGTTTAAATTACAAGTGAAATCGTTTCTGCTGCATAACTGTTCCTATTCAATTAGAGACTATACTGAGCATCACAAGAAAAGTAACATTAATATTAACAATGATACATAATGCATTATTTACCATTTGGACTGTATAAATGAGTATAAACAACCTGTAACAACTATTGTACTACAGCTTCCGGGTCAATGACCCCCATCTCGATCAGGTTTTTCGTCCAGTTTCCCTGATTCATTGAGCAAATGCTGAGATGGCCCCTTGTTTTGCTTCTGGACATAAATGTAACTTCATTTTCTGTGCACGTCTTCTAGAATTCAGTGGGAAATACAATTATTCAAATTATCGTTTCCATATTGTCGCGGCAGGAAGTAATAAGAGCCAAAATTTATTGCTTATTTATCTTTGAAAATAGATTTTATTACATGGGAGTTTTTTGTTGTTTTTTTCTCCCTTTCAAAATTCAAAATTTATTGCTTATTTACCCTTAAAAATAGATTTTTTACATGGGAGTTTTTTTGTTTTTTTTCTCCCTTTCAAAATTCAAAATTTATTGCTTGTTTATCCTTGAAAATAGATTTTATTACATGGGAGTTTGTTTTTTTTTTCTCCCTTTCAAAAATTCAAAATTTAAGTAGTATATGACTTAGTGTGGGGATCACAGAATTTTGAAAATGTGCACACAATTCACTTTTCCCCATAGCACGTCATACGCAGTTTTTAACTGTTTTTTTGACGTAAAATAAATAAATAAATACAAAAGGTCTTCATACACCAGATACAATATGAAGAATGTCAAGATAACAAGCAAGTTCTGATGATAGCTACCAATGTTTGAGAGATAGAAAAACATACAAGATGTAGGACAGATTGCAACGTGGAAGAGATACAACGCAAAGGGCACCAAACATAGTTTCGCACGCAATGAGAAGACTAAGGACAAAGAGGAGAAGAAAAAGGAGAAAAGAAGAGTAGAAGAAGGAAGGGGTAGAGGAGAAGAAGCAGAAGGAATAGGAGCAAAAGAAGAAAGTGAAAGAGAAGAAATAATAGGTGAAAAGGGGGGTGAAGAAGAACAAGTGGAGGGCGGGGCGGGAGAGGAAGAAGGAGAAAATGGAGCAGGAGAAGAGGAAGAAGAAGTTGAAGAAAATGAAATAGTCGGAGAAGGAATAGAAGCACAAGGGCGAAAAGAAGAACAAAGAGAATGATGAGTAGGAAGAGGATAAAGAGGAGGTGAGAAGCAAGACGAGAGTAAGGGAAAGAGGAAAGGAAGAAGATGTAGAAGAAGAAAATGGAATAGAAGGAGAAGAAGAAGCATGAGGACGAAAAGAAGAAAAGAATAACGAAGAGGATGATGAGAAGGAGGAGGTGAAGAAGCAAGAAGAGAGGAAGGGAAGGAGTAGAAGTAGAAGCAGAAAATGGAATAGGAGAAGAAGAAGAAGAAGAAGAACGAAGAGGGTGATGTGGAGGAGAGGACGAACCCACCCCTGGGGCACGGCGGCCGCCGGCAGCACTCGCGCCAGCGGCGAGGGTCCTTGTGCAGCGGGGCGACGCCCACCTCGGCGGCCGACAACGGCGCGGGCGCGGGCGCGGGCGCGGGCGCGGGCGCGGGCGCGGGGGCGGGCGGGGCGTCGAGGGCGAAGGCGCGGGCGGCGCGCGCGGCGCGGCGGTGGGCGTCGGGCACGCGCACCACGGCGCCGCCGCGCGCCGCGTACTCGCGCTCCAGCCCCGACGGCACGTCGCAGTAGGCGGCGAGCGCGGCGCGCAGGGCGTCGCCCACGTGCCCGTCCAGCGCCTCCGCCGTCGCCACCGAGCGCAGCACCAGCGCGGGCGGGTGCGACGCCGCCGGCACGCACGCCGCCGTCGCCGCCGCGCGCCCGGCGTCGCGCTCCGCCAGCCGCTTGGCGCGGGCCGCCAGGCGGCGCTGCACGCGGCGCTGTCCCCACACCACACGCCATCGCCTCGCTTTATTCATTGTTCGCATCAACGGACTACTACTCGCGCAACTTTTATTCAACGATGACCTTGCTTCCCCCTCCCTTGAGCAATAAACAGTTGAAGGCAAAAGCTCGCAGCGAGCACTTTCTTTTAAATTTATTTCTTCTTGATCGACTTACTTGTCTTTCGAGGAGGTTACCGGGAGCGGTAGCTCAGAGCATCAACTGATGTCACTGCAGCGCCTCTGACCGGGAGATCCTAGGTTCGAGTCCTGACGGCAGCAGGATTTCCGACACTAGCTCTTCAGCTAGATCGAATTCAGTCGCTGTCTGGAGGAGAATTCTGGCGGTCGGCTGCCCTGATCGGTAGTTTTCCGTGGTTTCTCCGATCAACACCAGGCGAATGCCGGAGCAGTACCCTAACAAACGGGCCACGGACCTCGCGCGATCTGTCCTTCCTCTTCCTTGTCCTATCCTCTCCCTTTACACACACACTTACATTAACATGCACTACACTATCACATATTCCGGGAGACCGGTCGGGAGTTTAGAACTTGTCCCGGCTGGGGCGGTGGCCCGCTGGTGGGTGAGTCCTGATTAGGGGGTAACCCCACTAGCTGACGGTAGGTCGGTGCCGGATCTCGCCATCCAGCGAGGGGTAATCACCGCCATCTCCCGAGAAAAAACATGCACTACACTAACGGGACTAGTGACCGAAGCAGTTGACGCGCCCGGAAACACGAAAAAAGCAATCAATCAATCGTTTTATTCATTGTTCACATCAACGGGCTCGCACAACTTTTCTTGAACGATGACCTTGCCTCCACCTCCCTTGAGCAATAATCAGTTGAAGGCAAAAGCTCACAGCGAGCACTTTCTTTTAAATTTATTACTCCTCGTTCGACATACTTGTCTTTCGAGGAGGTTAAATTACGCATTTCATAGTTATTGACTTTTTGGGAATGGCCATCCATAAGCAGTGGTTTTGATTATTCGCAAGAACGTAAATATTGTGCTAAAGTAAATGAAGCGAGGTTAAAGACAATCTATTGACAGTTATGGGGGATTACTGTGGTTTGATTCGATCTTTGGAATACCTGAATTTAATAGATAGGAATGCAGCATTGCGACCTAGGCTGAAGATTAATTCACCTAGGGGAAGTGTGTAGGTTCTCGTAAAAATTTTGGGTTATTGGTGTTATGTGGTCGCTTAATGAAGGCATTTTCAATTCTCTGCGAGTCTGGGTGTTTGGAACATTTCATGTTCTTCTTAAAATAAATTCTGAATGGCTGTTAATTTTTGGAGATTGCTAGTCGCAGCACATCCCCAAACTGGACATGCATAAGTTATGGTTGGTAGAATTAAAGATTTAAATAGTATCAATCGACATTCGACTTTCAATGAAGAATGTGCATTGATTAGAGGGAAGAGTTTTGATATTTTTGCAGATACTTTGTTGGCTATTGCATTTATGCGTGGTTTCCAAGTTAATATTTTGTCAAGCAACACTCCTAAGTATTTTATTGGTGAGGAGGTCGACGGAATATATGTATTGTGAAGATTAAATTCAGCATGATTTTTGGGGCGGCGTAACGTGAAAATTTTTGCTTGACATTTTAGCGAGCACTGATGACATTCCAAGCATTAAAACTTGGTTGGCGCGAAACAGAAGCTAGTGAAAGCTGGTTGCTTTCAGTCGGAAACTTCTGTTCAGCTTTATTAGCATTATCTAAAGAAATGGCTGAGGCAGGTCTAGGTCCTTCAAGGGAGGCACCTAAAACTTCTATCTACTGTTCTTACTGTTGCCTATCTAGAGCGATGACCTCGTCGCACACGTAGCAGGTTGGACTTTGACTTTCCGATGCAGGAATCAACGTGTTTTTAAAGTTTCTCAATTATTCTCCTTATATATTTTGATTCCGTTTTCCAATGATTGGTTTTTGTTCGAGAAACAGAGTAAGAGGATTTATATTACGCGCGGCCCGCGCCTACCCGGCCGTATCCAGCGCCAAATGGAGTAGTAGAATACTCTGATTCTCTAGCGGGCGCCACTTCGACTAGCACAAACATGACTTCAATTTGATGCAAAGATGGAGGCGCTTCAGCCACTCCAGTATATTCCACGCCATCTAGCATATTCTATCTTGTTCGTTCACATTGACAAAATCCAAGCACAGTCATACTTCGATTTCTTTATTATCGCCGATGAAATTAAGTTATTATTATACCTCTTGCCTTATAAAATGAATTACTTTAATTAATTCGTGAACGTACTTCTCAACGGGTCTCATGGCCTCTGAAATTTGCTTACTACAGTTAGAAAAATATTCATTTATATACTATTTCTAAAACGGGTTACTAGCGAGATAGCGAGTAATTATCGAGATAGAGAGGTATATTATAATCGAGATAGCGAGGTCGAATTCAGCGGCGGACTGGGCGATCTCGAATTTTGGTCGTAATGTTCACTTAAGAACTTTTTTCTGGGTTTGTTTTGGAGAAAACTTGTCAGAATCTATACACCTGAATCTATACGCGATCGAGCGTGTAGAGCTGGCTGCCACATGGGGATGGACAAAAGGCGGCGCAAAGAAGGGCCAGTTGAGGGGGAGTAGGACCTCCATGACGGAAAGAGAGCTGGGCAGTGGAGACTGACTCTCCCGTAAGCGAGCATGTGCTGATCGAGCGACGCGTCTCCTCAGGAAAGCTGGGGTCGATCACGTGACCACCATAAAAGTTATCGGAGATGCAGATGAGAGGGAGTTGGTAGTGAATGTGCCTCGCGTGCGTACGCGTCTGCTCGTTTGATTGATCGATTGATTGATTTGTCCGTGTTTCCCGGCGCGTCAACTGCTTTGGTCATTAGTACCGTTAGGGTAGTGCATGTTATGCTCGGGAGATGGCGGTGATCTTCCCCAGCTGAATGGTGAGATCCGGCGCCAACCTACCGTCGGCTAGTGGGGTTTCCCCCTAACCACCAAACTCTCCCACCAGCAGGGCACCGCCCCAGCCGGGACAAGCTCTAAGCTCCCGACCAGTCTCCCAGAATATGTGGTAGTGTAGTGCATGTTAGTGTAAGTGTGTGTTTGGTAGGCCCGTTTGATTGGATACTGCTCCGGCATTCGCCTGATGTTGATCGGAAAAAACACGGAAAACTACCGATCAGAGCAGCCGGTCACTAGAATTCTCCTGCAGATAGTGACTGAATTCGACCTAGCTGAAAGGCTAGTGTCGATAATCCTGCCACCGTCGGGACTCGAACTTAGGACCTTCCGGTCAGAAGCAACGAAAGGCTTCGTGTTACATTCGCGGACTGGGTACTCGAATTTTTTATGGCGATTTTCTAAACCCGCCTCCCATGGTTTTGGCAATGGAAGAATTCTGAAAACTGAAATAATGAGACTGTCATCACACGTCTGTGTTATAATCTGATTTTCAACAGTCATTATTCCAAGAAAATAATATAATTCGCCTGTATATATTGTTACATTTTTTCCAAATATTTCCATGCAGGCATGTGCACGTCCATCTGCTATTTCCTGTGACTCGCTGCTGACGGAAAAATCTTATGTTGCCACTAAGGTGTTTGAATAAAGCACCGAGCGTCAATGATCACTAACAGCGACGAGTTAAACGAGACTGTCTTCCCCTTCATGTACGACGCAATCCATCACAGCAGCGCCTTCATCTTCTGCCACTCGCGCAGCACGCGGTGTGAAGGGAAGTGAATGGGAAAGAATGGAGATAGGGAAGGTGAAGGGAAAGGGGAAGTGATAGGAAGGGGAGGGGAAGAGAGGGGAGGGAAGGCTGGCTCACCCGCTCGTTGGTGAGCAGCGTGTGCCTGCGCTCCTCGCGCAGCTCCTCGTCTGCGCGCGCCTTCGTCGCAGCAGGCGGTTTGAAGGGAAGGGAAGAAGGGAAGGTGAAGGGAAAGGGGAAGTGATAGGAAGGGGAGGGGAAGAGAGGGGAGGGAAGGCTGGCTCACCCGCTCGTTGGTGAGCAGCGTGTGCCTGCGCTCCTCGCGCAGCTCCTCGTCTGCGCGCGCCTTCGTCGCAGCAGGCGGTTTGAAGGGAAGGGAAGAAGGGAAGGTGAAGGGAAAGGGGAAGTGATAGGAAGGGGAGGGGAAGAGAGGGGAGGGAAGGCTGGCTCACCCGCTCGTTGGTGAGCAGCGTGTGCCTGCGCTCCTCGCGCAGCTCCTCGTCTGCGCGCGCCTTCGTCGCAGCAGGCGGTTTGAAGGGAAGTGAAGGAAGAAGGGAAGGTGAAGGGAAAGGGGAAGTGATAGGAAGGGGAGGGGAAGAGAGGGGAGGGAAGGCTGGCTCACCCGCTCGTTGGTGAGCAGCGTGTGCCTGCGCTCCTCGCGCAGCTCCTCGTCTGCGCGCGCCTTCGTCGCAGCAGGCGGTTTGAAGGGAAGTGAAGGAGAAGGGAAGATGAAGGGAAAGGGGAAGTGATAGGAAGGGGAGGGGAAGAGAGGGGAGGGAAGGCTGGCTCAACCGCTCGTTAGTAAGCAGCGTGTGCCTGCGCTCCTAGCGCCGCTCCTCGTCTGCGCGCGCCTTCGTCGCAGCAGGCGGTTTGAAGGGAAAGGGGAAGCGATTGGAAGGGGAGGGGAAGAGAGGGGAGGGAAGGCTGGCTCACCCGCTCGTTGGTAAGCAGCGTGTGCCTCCGCTCCTCGCGCAGCTCCTCGTCTGCGCGCGCCTTCGTCTTCTGCCACTCGCGCAGCAGGCGGCGGTGGCGCCGCGCGCGCTCCTCCAGCTGGTTCAGCTGCTGCGCCCAGCGCCGCGTCTCGCGCAAGCGCACGTCCAGGTTCTGCGCACGCGCACACGCCTCGTCTTGAGCGCATGCGCTTTCCAACGGAAACCCTTCACAAGAAAGCTCTGCATGGCACAAAGACACCTTTGTTGTTTTCGAATCACAAAATTATATATAGCTTACGAACGAATAGTCCTTTAATGCATCGGTAGACATGTATCATTCTCAGTAATTTTATTTTCATCAATTTATCTACTTTTAGTTTAATTACTTTTTGGTATAAAGATCTCCGCCTTGATAGTAACTTGCTCCTCCTCGTAGTTTTTGACGAAAAGCGAAAAAAAACTTAATTCGAAGTGTTATAAAATTGTTTCTTTTCTCTAAGAAGATGAGAACAATAACCTTATTAGAATTATATTACCGGACTTTAAGTAGCCTACTTGAGTTTAGTGAGTGAATTATAGGATAGAAGGTAATAATGAGAATGTCGGAGCGATGTTAGAAGGGGGTACAAAAAAATGGGAGAACCTTGAAGAAATCTAGAATTTCAAACAGGCCAACAAGGATTTGCACTGCGGTGCCAGCGATGGTAAGCTAGCCTGCTTCAGTACGATGCAGAGCGCCCAGTTCAAAGAACTCGTCCGTTTTCTTCACTGGAAACAGGCTTTAAACTCGATTCAATCTCACTCATGAAAGGTTTGAATTAGCTCTAAAAAGTGCGGGAGCATCGTAAAAGCTTGACTGTTCCAAGATAAGTTCACATTAAGCAATGAACTCTAAATTGAGAAATATTAGTACACCTGCACCTTATTTATAATTGAAAATTAACACTATACGCTCGCGTCTCTGCGGTCAGTGAAGTGAATAAAAGTCTTTCTCTTTCAAAGGGGTAGGTAATTTATAAATAGTTTCCTGGATAAAATGTTGTTTCTTGTAATTATTGTCTATTGTGTCATTTCCCGGAAACACAAGTAAGTTGAATTGGTAAGTAATACCACGAGCGGTCTGCAAGTAGTTAATAAATCCCCGACACGCAAAGCGAGGAGAGGATTTATCTGAGAATTTCCAAAGCATGAAAGATATTTAGTAAGTCTATTCCACGAATAAAATTACGTCCATCAGAGTTCCAAAATGCGACAACAATTAAAAATAGATGAATGCATATTAAAATCAAAGAGGTTATGTTATAGTACATACTTGGTTTATTGCACATTAACACAACGATCGAAACCTACCGTCTCCTAAGGTAGGTGAGTTGCAGCTTATTACGGGCCATTAGAGAGGGGTGGTAAGAAAAATTGCGTAGAAAAAGCGATACATTTTTTGACATACACTGCCCTGAATGGAGCATTTTACATGTAAAGTTAAACACTAATGATTTTAATTTCAGGAGTGGAATAGTCATTATAACTGTATCTTCAGACCTAGTGAACTTTCTTGAGACTTTACATCTTCCAAGTAATTTCAAACATTTCATTCCTTCACGAAAAATTGTTTTGTTCTTCATTATATAAGCGCACCCAATAAGAAAATACGCACAGACAGAGGCACGGCATTTTCCTGAGATTAATATACGAATGTCTAATGAATTAGAAAAAAAAAGAAAAACCGACAATACTTGACTACTTTGTCTGTCTTCCTAGGATTATCATACAGTAATATCAACACGGTAGGTCTCATACAATGATATATGCTAAAAGCAAAACACTTAAGAGATATCAAATTCTAATTTGGGCATATCTTCAGTTAAGCCATTACCAAGAATGACTTCAATAGGTAGAGTCCTGCTAGCTTTAGTCATTTTCTATGTATTTTTACATTAATGCGGCTTTCAAATTCCCTGCTTCGCCGCGCGAGTGATACCTTTTTCCTCCACTAGATGGTGAAAGCAACTAAGGGAAATGCGCGTGGCCAGACGGAAAAGCAGGTGCGATGGCCTGTGACTCGCCACGTAACATAAGGCATAAATGTGGAGCGGAGGGCAACCTTTATGTGGGAGAGGCCCGCGTCGATGTCCAGCTTCTGCTGCAGCTCGCGGTCGCAGCGCGCGCGCCACGCCTTCTCCGCCTCCTCGCGCTCCTCCTCCGCCAGCGCGCGCTCCGCCTCCCAGCGCTCCGTCTCGCGCCGCCACGCCTGCGCACGCCCACGCACGCGCGCAAACACCGAATCTCACGTCACGCCAAAGTCGCGCAAGTCCTGTATGTATGTATACACTACACACACACACACACACACACACACACACACACACACACACACACACATATATATATATATATATATATATATATATATATATATATATATATATTGGGTTGTAGAAAAGGATAATTAAGTTGAAAAGTTACGTGAGAGTCGGAGCACGCCAAACAAGTTTTCTTGCGCGACTAAAATGGTGGAGTCTAGACAAATACTTCCTTTCAGTGAAGCATGCGAAAGGATTTGTTTGCACACCCAAGGTGGAGCAGTCTAGACAAATACTTCCTTTCATGATAAGCACGTGAAATGCATTTTTTGCACGACCAAATGGAAGGATCTCAGCAAACACTTCCTTTCACGTTAAGCCTTAAAATTATTTTTTTGGACCACCAAGGTGGAGGAGTTTAGGCAAATACTTCCGTTCACGATAAGCACGTGAAATTGGTATTTTTTCACCACCACATAGAGGGGCATAAGCAAACACTTCCTTCCACGTTAAGCCTTGAAATGATATTTTTGCACTATCAAGGAGAAGGAGTCTATGCATTCCTCTCACAATAAGCATGTGAAATGTGTTTTTGCACGATCAAATGGAGAAGTCGCAGTAAACACTTCCTTTCATGTGAAGCATGCGAAAGGATATTTTCCACGACCAAGATGGAGGAGTCTAGGCAAATACTTTCTTTCACGTTCAGCACGTGAAACGATTTGTTTTGCACGACAAAAATGGGATAGGTTTTTTGCTAAAACTGAAGGTTTTAGGCAAAAAAATAATAATCGAGATTGTGCAAATAACAAATGGCATAAAAATAAGCGCACGTCTTAGGTTCCAGCTGAGTAAGTACACCTTTCCCTCCACGGTATTGTGACCATTCGAATGTTCAACAAACGAATTTGGCGCCGCCGCTGCCGCTTTGCCGACACCAGTTTATTCCATAGAAGGAGGGGTGTATCGGAGGTAGGGAGGGGGTTCTCCCCACCCGTCCGGAGAGACGTCACTAGGCAGGAGGGCGAGAGTGAAACGTTTTTGTTGGATTCTAGACGGCGTAGAAGGAGGTTATCTTAAGAAAAAAAGGTACTAGTACTCTACATTTTGTTAATACAGTATAGGTTGGGATCAGTGCTTCGGTTGATAAAATGCATTGTGTTAGAAAATACAGTTTCTGTTAAATAGTATCATAAACATTCCATAGACTCGTTTAAAAGAAGACAGATTGTAAGAAATTTTGTAAATAGAGGCTAACATTTACAAACTGTTTCCGCTTGTGCAATGCACGTGGAACATGTGGGCTGTAATAGTGTGCGTAACGAATCACAGTTCCTTCTGAACAAAACGAGAGTATTAAAGAATATTAATGTATTTACTATGTGACTATTAAGTATTGCAAATTAGGCATTGAGTAAAATTCAAAGTATTATAGAATGAGACATTCATATTCATGCTTCATCTTTGCTTTTATAATCCTCTTAAAGAGTGCAAGACTAGATCATTTATCCTATACTAGTGATTATGTAAAAGTTTAATATGACAGAAGAGTCATAATGGGTTACATTTCTATATGTATTTGAGCCTAACATTTAAACACTTGTACATTTTCAAGAATGTGTTCATGTTGATCTCAGAGGGGATTACATGTGTTTGTTATGTGGAGTTTATTTTCTGATTTAAAAGTCTTTGTGTCGTTAACATTGAAACAGAACAATATTCTGAAGAGGCATTCACTTGTTCCATTTAGATCTTCAAGGTGGGATGTATTTTAAGAGTCATTTAAGAAAAATAACTTGCAATTAATTCTGCATCTAAAGAAAATAATAATTCAGTTAGTGTTTTTATACGTATTCACCAGTTTATTAAAGCAATTAGGAATGTGATAATATTCAATGAATATTGCTTTACTATCATATCATTCTTTATTTTCTTTTGATATCTGATTAGTGCTAGTGTTCAATTCTTGCTTTGGTCATAAAGAAACCAGCAAATGGACAAATGATTGTCTTCAGAAGCAAACAAAGCTTTGTTTAAATTTGAGTGAAAATTGTTTGTGTTGTTTTGGGGATATGTGTTTTTTATTGTGTAATGGTTGTGTGTTTTTTATCATTGTTTGTGGATTGACATTCTGTATTTTGGTAAATGTTAAAGAAAACGTCCAATTATAAATGTTCTGTGACTACGACTTTGTGTTTGATTTTTGAAAATCTTTATTGATAAAGAGCCCCGAATCCATGAATATTTAATAGACAACCTGAGGATAGGTTACAGTATGGCATACACTACACTTACGTCAATAACAACTAAGTCGATATTTACTTGCTGACTTACAAGCAATGTACTTGATTAGTGGTGATGATCTCGGCCACAAAAGAAGCGCGTGCGCGTTGGGCCTGAAGAAGGCCACGGTACCTCAAAGAGCGAGCGCCTGCGCCGGCGCGGGCGTGACCACGCGAGGTCCTTGTCGTCCTTGGCCGCCCGGGTGCGGGCGGGGGTGGCTCCGGCGGGCACGCTGGCCGCCGCCACGCCCCCCGCCGCCTTCCCCACCACCGGCCCCGCCGCCGCCGCGATGCCCTCCGTCGTGCTAGACGTCCACGACAGCTGGCGGCGCGGCGAGGCCGACGGCGACGGCAGTCGCCCAGCCGCCGCCCCCGCCAGCGCCGCCGCCGCCGCCAGCCCGCCGCCTCGCATGCTGGCCAAGCCCGCCGCCGCCGCCGTCGTCGACACCACGCCGTGCTCGCTCAGGCTAATGCGCACTCCACCCGTGGGCGCCGCCGCCGCCCCGTCGTGGAGGCCTTCGCGCGACATGACGGGCAGCGGCGCGGGCAGCTGCCGACCGAACGAGCGCTCTCAGAGGATGCCTTTCGGTGGCGTCCCGCAACTACTTGGCTGTCCGAGAGACGCTAAGTCCTAGGCATAGGTTTGCAAGAGAAGACCGCTAGGGACGGAGGAGGCTGTATAAATTATCAAACAACCCCAAAACCTCAATGCCGACCAAGGCTAATGTCTCCACAAGACCTCGAAACATCTATTTTACCACGACGCCCGGTCATCCTCGGGTCGACGCTCGGTCCCTGCTGCTCCATGACATCCGACCACGGGCGGAGCATCTTCTCCCACCTTTCCCAGGGGCCAATGCCCTGATTGGCCAATCTTTTCGCATTACCCGGTCGCATTACCCCGTCAACCGGCTGACGGTTGTTTTGTATCAAATAGCATTTTTACCTTGAGGCGGATGCAAGGGTCACTCAGGCATCTGTGCACATCACGCATGGTAGTCACAGTGTGCAAATACTTGTAATTAAATATAGAAAATAAAGATATAATATCTAAGGGTAAGTGAATGGGAATTTTGACAATAAATACTACAAAGGGTTAGGATCACACTTATACTCTCTCCACCAACCACTTCGTAACGAGATGACAAAATTCCCTTCCACCGTTTTTCTCTTAGGTGCAAAGTTACATTTAAAACCTATTTCATTGGTTTTTAATTAGGACCCTACTAATCCAACTAGTGTGGTTGATGCACCCCACCCCGCACCACTGCATCTCGCATTGACGAAGAAGGGCGTCGCAAAGAGTAGATACACCGTCGTTTTTCTGACTCCAGTACACAAAATGTTTTAAAAAATGAGCGTTTGTTTTTGATAGAATTCACAAAATTAAGTTTCGTCTTTCGTCAAGCCTATACCACAGTTTTACTCACTATCCTAGACTGTGTCGAGATATCATCAATTAACCATTTAGTTATGAACAGGAGACAATTTTCTCGGAGGGATTTTTTCAATATGAATGAGATATATCTCGCCAGATATTCAGAGGCATGTAACATCTCTTAGCTCTCGCTTAATGTGGATGACAAGCCGAGTTGCCCCGACCTACGCAAACGCAAGGGAAGTGTTGATACACACGGGGCCGGAGGCGCCATGTGAGGGATCGTTCAGGCATATTGCCGGAATTGATCAACTGATATTACTGCAGTGCCTCTGACCGGAAGGTCCTAGTGTACGAGCTCCAACGATGGCAGGATTTTTGACACTAGCTTCAAAGTTTGGTCGAATGCAGCCGTTGCATGTAGAAGAATGCTAATAGCCGGCTGCTCTGATTGAAAATTTTCCGTATCGGATTAAGGATCGTTTCGGATCGGAGTTCCTCCGATCAATACCAGACGAATGCTGGAGTAGTACCATAACAAACGGGACACGGAACTCGCACGATCCTTCCTTCCTCTTCCTTACCCTTACCTCACCCCTTACTCACGCACTCTTTCATTCATATGTACATTTCCACACATGTCAGGAGACTTGTGGAGGAGAGCTTAGAGTTGGGAGCTTAGAGCTGGGGCTGTGCCAAGCTAGTAGAAGAAAACTGGTCCGGAAAAATCTCTACAAGCCGACGTAGGTCGGTGCCGGATCTAGCCAGCCAAGGAATATCATTGCCACCTCTCTGGATACAAAAACATATACTGCACTTACAGGACTAGTGACATTAGAAGTTGACGCATTTAAAATTCCTAATCCATCAAACCGGGATAGAACCTTCAACCTCTCAATCGCTGATAAGGTCGAGCCTAATCATGTTGGTACAATGCAATTCCTTACGGCTAGTCCCGGACAGAGCATCCGGCGGCAACCGGCCACTCACCAGCATCTGGCGCGACGCGTCTGCGGACGCGCCCACCAGCTTGGTGAGCGTGGCGTGCAGCTGCGGGTTCTGGGCGATGTTGTGGGCGCGCGTGTACGCCCTCGCGATGGCCTTGGAGCGCGCCACCAGCCCCGACGGCAGCGACCAGTCGCCTGCGCCGCATACACACGCACTCCACGCCCGCCCTCACAAACAGGGCTCGGATTCTAATGATATGTCATCTTTCCATTCGTGCATTCTAGACGTAGCTAACTTCTTAATGCATATTTAACATGGCATATAGGCGATAGAAATATATAGTTATCGGGTCATTTTTTGCCATTTTTCAATTTTTAGGTCATGTTTTTAGACTGGCGTATTTTTTGTCATTTTACGCATTTTGTTTCCTTTTTGTGGTTTTTGTTTCATGGAGTTACATAGACACACTAACATAAAGATTTTATTTATTATCATTCCATGACAATTTTACTACTGCAGTGGACACTGCTTTTCGAACTCTCAAAATTACAGAGATCTTCGGTAACATCCTCGACCTTTCAAAACGACGATTGGAAGATCAGGGATAAGAATTACGTTTCCTTTCAAAATAAAGATTTCATATTAAATATAATTTTATATACTGTGACATACCAATATGGGGACTTTTTATTACAGAATATTTGTCGTAAATGGGCAGGGCAAATAATAGGCAATATGGCGCCTTAGTAACGACGTCGTGGTTGTCAGGAAAAACAAACATTCATCTGACCGTGGAGGCAAGGCGAGGCATTATGTTTTTTAAAAGGGAGGAAAAATTCATTCGGTCGCATGTCGTGACGGTGAGCAGTTCGCTCGAAAATAGATGAATTTGTGCATGTTAGGACTTTGCATATTTTCTTGTTATAAACGGAAGATAGAACTGAGAGATTTTTCTGTGCGGTGTAAGCATAAAAGCACTAGATATTTATACGGTGTGAAGGGGCATCAAACCTAATATAGTGGAGCTGGAACAAATATTTGAGTGGTGCGAAGCGGTGAATCGGCGGTGTTCGTCAAGAAATAAGAGAATAAGATTCGTGGTAACTGGACTGCGGGACATCGGAGCTTCAAAATCAAGAAGGGAAGGCGTGTTTTCGAGGGAGTACCAATCAAGAGCATGCGAAGACCAGAATCGTCGTATAAGGTTCGAACCAAGAAAGTTCTTCAATGTAAATTTTTTTTCATTTTAATTTGCTGCATTGATAAGAAATAAACATTAAGTTTCTCTTGAAAAAAAGATAAAATGATTTTCATTGACCAATTCAAGCTAATAAGTAGCTGGATCAAATAATCTCTGTTTACAGATTCCTCGCCATTCTGTATAGATGGCAGATCGGGTAATCGGCTATTAATAGATAATAGCGATTATTTCTGACGTGACCCATCGACCCAGCTAGCGGGATAATATTCAGTTTTTTATCAGAGTAATAATAGTTAAAATATTATCGTAACCTTTTTCCTGGCGCCCATGTTACTAGAAATTTGGAAACGGGTTAAGACGAATCGCCCAATAATTGTACCAGTTAGGGGCAATACATGCAGGTTTCAATACATACATTTTATTTAAAATTGAAAATTCCTTGAATAACTAAACAGTTTAATAGAAACTTTGGAAAATGTTGTAAAAAATTACGTCATTCTCCACTTATTTTAAGTCATTTTCCTCTTATTTTTAAGTCATTTTATAATTCATTTTCTAACAGTTTTTAGATCATCAGAGTCCGAGTCCTGATCATAAATGTACCACAAAGACACATTTCGGAGCGGTAGCCGACGACATGTTGAACGTCTTTGTCGGTGTCAGCATTGGATCGGATTTTTTTATTTTCCATTATTTTGCCCTCCTTATAATTTTCACAGCAAACAGCTTGTTCTCAGGTAAATTTTAAAAATAAATTGTTCGCATTGATTTGTTACAAACCATTTTAATTCGTCACGGTTAACAAGTAGGTAGTGATGCTGAATACAGGTTAAGAACAGTAGTACTTCTCTAAAGAGCTGATATTGCGATACAACGGCAAGCGAAGCAGATCACAAATCAATTATCAAAGGAAAAGAGGTAGGTACTGGCGCCTTCACATTGGGACAAAGGACGGCAGTGTGAGTGGCCTTATTCTTGCAATTTCAATGTCTCCCCCGTCGCCGTATGTAGATAATACTAATAGAGTAATATACTACTAATATACTACTAATAATACTAATAATACTCTGTACTAATAGAGAACACTGATTAAAACTTTATCAAGATGATTATTTATTCTGAAATCAGTAGCTATAACTTTTGGCCATTCTTGGAATTGATCTGAGTTGGAACCGCATTATTAAAAGATGGACATTTTGTGACTTGTCCCGTACGCTACGAATCACTCTGTATGTGGAGGGGTTCAACTAGCATACGTTGTGGCTCCTTATGCACCACTTACCGGAACCAACGAGTTTGTGACCCAGGATTGAAATCGCAGGCATTTTTGGTTGTATTCTCACCCCGCCGTCAGAGCGAATGGCTGAGTTTCTGGTATCTGTATTGACGTTAGATCACAGATGAACTTAACTTCCGTAAATTCAGAGTCCAAAAACATTAGAACGTGGGTAGGTTCCTTTCCAATCATCCAACTAGTGTCTACTGGCTCTGAGGTTGAGGTTCACAACGAACCATGCGCAATCTTTCCTCCCTTATTCTTGCTCTTTTGTGTCCCTTACACGTACTGAAACACTTAAATATACTACTACACACTATGCTATACTGAAACACTTAAATATACTACTACACACTATACTACTACACACGTCGAGGGACCAGTCTGGAGCTTGCAGCCGTCACTAACAGACTGAACTTATGAGATTAATGACAAAAGCAATTACCCTTTTTCACATTCCCCACTCGGATTCTCCTTCTCCAACTTGGTTTTCATTCCCTTACTTAATTTCTCATTCCCTCAGTTGATTTCTCATTCCCTCATTTAATTTCTCATTCTCTCACTTGATTCCTGATTCCCGCACTTGATTTCTAATCCCCTCACTTGATTTCTCATTCCACAAATTGGATTTTGAAACAGCGCCACATTCCACCAATAACACAACCCAATCATGGAACTAACGACCAAACTAATTGATGCTCCTGGAAACACTAAAAGCGAACCCTTTCACACGGAGGGCGATCGCTTAGCAGGCGCGCGTGCCTACTGTCGGCTGTCACTACCTCGGCAACAACCTGAACCCAACTGGGGTCCCGACCGAGGAATTCCCGTCTGTTTCCCCATTACTTGAAACTCGGCACTAACAACATGAGTATCGCAAGACACACAAAACATCGGGTGGACGTTTCCAACCCCCTACCTGAGCCACCTCCAGGTGCGGGCAGTTGGCGCGCGGAGTGTAATGTAGTGGGTTATAACTGACACCTACTAACTAACTGACACTAACTAACTGACTGACACTAACTATGAACCCCACCTATCACGAGTTATCATGTTAGAAGTCCTTGGATCTTACAAACCAGAACGCTTTATAAGGTCATGGAGACTAGATTGAGGGCTTCTCAGTACATCAGACAGTGGGTTTTATGCAAATGTAGACATGAATAGCAATGATATTAGCAATTATGATTTCTTTGCTCCGTCCGTTTTCCTACCTGCCTGGCTCGGTACTAACGACATGGGTTTCGCGAGACACTCAGAAAAACGGATGGTCGTCGCACCGGGAAACCTAGGTGCGGAGGGCGATCGCTCACCGAGGCCACACGCCTACCAACGGAGGTCACGTCAACGAAACCAGAAACCCAACCGGAGACCCGCCCGGGGAATCCCCATTCGCCTCCCCATTGCACTAACGACATGAGTATCGCGAGACACTCAGGTGCACGATTCCCCTCGGTAGGTGCGGGCGGCTGGCGCTCACCGGGCCCGCGCCCCTGCCAGCGTAGGTCGGCGCGCGTGAGGCGGCGCGAGTGCACGCAGGGCCCGTGGCGGTAGGGCACCAGCCACTGCTCGGGCAGCGTCAGGTGCTCGGGGCGCAGCCAGTTGTACTGCAGCAGCGCGCCGTCGTGCGGCAGCGGGATGGCGGTCAGCGGGTGCAGCGCCGTGCGCGACGCCGCGTCCAGCAGCGCGCCCACGTCGAACATATTCACGAACTCGCGCCCGGACATGTCGCGCCGCAGCTGGGCACATGTCCCAAGGGCGTCAAACGTCTAGTACTAGAGTTCTTTCTCAACACATGGTAAAAAAATGAAGGATTTCTTACACGAACCCAACTAGTTCATATTTGAGATTTGTCACGCAGCACCAGAAACGTCACAGCATAGATGTCAATAGTAGTGAATTTATGCTTTTTCCCCTGCCTAATATTTTTCAATATGATTGTTTGGCTCTCGCTAAAAAGACATATCCCATCAGATAGCGCCAGTTGTAGGGAATAACTTGGTAAAGTATCTTAAAATATGGAATTTTGGACTTTTTGACTACGAGTTGACTAACGAATCGGAGACAAATATTATAACTGTAATATCGTTGAAAAGATTTGACTGCCCGCCAGCTTATGGGCCGTAAATAAAATCTAATATTTATGGGCAGTAATCCTTTCCACCTCGGTGTCACAGATATAAAGCGATCCAATGTGAATAGAACCACTTTTTAACAACAATAATATTTATCATTATAATAATATATTTGCATTTGGTTTGAACATCTGAATAGCACAATTTACTGTAATAATGATTTAATAGTTATTATGATTATCAATTAGACTGATACTTCTCTTCTCTTTTACTACCCTGTTTGATACATGAAAATACAGTTTTCGCTTGCTAATGTAAAAAACATGTTTAACAGTACAATTCATTGTAGTAATAATACTTTACTTGTAAGTTAAAACATGATTATTACACACATTATGAAAGGATATATTGTACTTCCTGGTGGATGCCAGCTGCCTTCGGTTACAATGTGACGTAATGCCACTAACATGTTACGTTTCTCACTTTGAAGTGAGTTCAAAACTGCTATGCGACAACTCATTAATTGCTATGTACAGTTTAATTGATGCTTCACAAATGCGTAATGAGATTTAAAGTTTAATTGCAGTAGCATAACTGACAATGCACTGTAAAACTTTGCACATAGGTGGCGTTCATTCAACCCCAGCAACCCCAGAACTGCTGTGGTAAGCAAGAATGAGAATTTAATGAACATTGAAAGTTAAAATTGTTAATTTTAGAAGTTACGATGAACCTATGTCACTTGATCAAAAATATTGCACCCACTGTGTATTCTATTGCGATCTTTGTGCCGGCCCACGGCCCAAGCCCAGCTGTGAGACCTTCGCTGGGACCCAGATCTACGCGCGTATCTTATTCGCTGGGCCGACAGCGGGCGGCGATCTGGGAGAAGGCTTCGCAGATAATGTACTGAACCCAGCTAGCTAGGGATATATGACGTTACTCCCCCTCTCTTACTTCAAAGCGAGGCCTCGCCTGCCTCGTGATCGTAGTACTCCACGCCAGAGAGCAAATAGGCAAAAAAAGGCATCTCACATTTACTTGTAAGTCAGTGCTACATTAATTCATAATTATTTTATTAAATGGCATGTTTGGCAATATAAATTAACGTAGCATTTGTCGAGAAGTTTATAATTTATATAATGATTACGGAGCATGCGTGACTCTCTCACTGTAAAGATGGTCGAAACAGAACTAATGAAAAGAGATTATTCACTATAGCCTATTGAATCATCACTGCTTGAAGATGTATGACACACACATTCATTTTTCGAAAAAACCTGCAGTATTTTGCCAGTCATAAAAGAATGGAGTTTAGTTTCCATTGATTACCATAACATTTGCAAGAAGCAGATTTCATTTTCCTGTTCTGTAAGTTACTTTTTACTTTTCCTTTCATGAAAATTCATCTTTTGCAGGAGTGATAAATTGCATGTTGGAATTGTGTATTTCCAAAAAATGTGTGTTCCACAGTTGTGGTAAAGAATCTCCTGTTGCCTGACTACTTTGTATGCGGTAGGGGAGGGGGAAGCTGATTGATCGCTAACAGCTGGGATATACAATGTAATCACCGCACGGTCCTCTTGCACATTATAGATTCAAGTTCAGACTTTGAACTTCCATGAATGATTGCAGACGCAGGGTTTTATGCGTACGTGATTCTGGGACTTGCCAAAGTGCCCTCACAAACTGTACTCAGCGAAAACGAGAATAATTACACTCGCACGCATCAGTGTCGTTACCACCACAAGTAATTTTTTTCCATACAGCTCGCGCGACAAAATGTCATCTAGTTCTGCCGTTACCAGAGAAAGGAGACAATTGAAAAACAAAAGTACTTGGCCGGGAAGATATAACTCTTCGCCTGTGACATGACAAATTGGGGAAAAGACATGTAGTTTCGCTTTATCCAACAATCGTTATATGAAATTTCCGACATGTTTTGTGGCAAAAAGTTGTTAGCATTGACCCCTCTCATGTCCTACAAGGCGTATTCAAAAACTATGTTGCACTTGATCCCCAAAGATGGCAGCGTTTCAAAACAAAAGTGAGTCATGGGCACACAATAATTGTGTTCATTGACTTGCAATGGAAGCAGTTGCATTTGTATAGAGTCAGTAGTACGATAAAAATTGGTGCGTCAGCTCGAACTGCGCAATTCCATCGGTAAAATGGGCATTTCATTTAAGAACGTGTTCTTGAACTGGTGCATGGCCATTTCAAACCGCAGCTGCGTACGGAAAACGAAAGTTGGCAAAACACGGCAATACGAGCTCGAAATTGGGGCCGAACAGTTACTTTGATGCTGTGCAGTGGACATTACATTGAAGCCTTACTGAATCAATTCAGGCATCCTGTGGAAGAAGGCCCTAACCCACAAAATTCAAATTATCGATTAAAAAACGTATGTGATTATTAACGTATTGAATTTGTTAATAAATCAATGTTTTGATATTTGTAGGTTAGCTTCCTCTCTCATTGAACGCCTCAATTGTTTGTGAGGAAGTAATACCGCAACTGAGCATTCAAAATGGTCGTTTCATTCAAATAAGATCCATAGTCGTGAAAATATTAGTGTCACGTATCTTCACGAACTCATGAACAACGACTTTCACTCAAATAAGAGTTTAAAGAATGTGTTTAGCAACCGAAGAGAACATCATCTTAAGGTTGAATCCTGTCTCAACATTTCCATCGAGTTCCGAAAGACGATATTATCAGGAAAATAGTCAGTTTTCAAATTTATCCTGAAATTGTCATTTCAACATGAGGTACTATTTCATTACATCAAACTTTGACATCCGTTTTATTACCTCCCTTAAAAATTCGATGCATTCATTGAAAACTCATTTCTCAGAAACAGCTGTGCAACTGAATTCAGAGTCAGAAAACGATTTCTACCACGATAAATATGAAATGATACATACATTTCACATGCCTATAAAAATGTGTAGTAGAATGATAATAATCTCAAACAAAAGTTAAAATCAATGGTTACTGCGCTGTGAAGGGAGGTACAGTATAAAAAGTGTAATATATTTTTAAAAGGAAATAAAATAGAACATTCAAAAAATTCTCAGTAACATTGTAGATGATAAAACATGTTTTGTATGTATTTGGCTTTACTGGGTCGGTAGACCGACTTCGCCGGCCATATACCGGTGTCCCAGGGTCTAGTTATATTCCCAGAGCGACATGAGGCAAACATGACGTATTCTCTTCACAGTAACTGGCAAGATCCGCCTGCTTGAGCTTTTCTTCGTCACATAGCTACAGAAACTGGGGCGATTTTAAAGGAATGCTACCACTACGACTCGATAGCTCGACCTGGAACCCAACCCGGGGACCACGGCACGGGAAGTTAGAACGGGTATGAGCCATCCCAGAGGCTTGATGTTACTTCAATGTAGAATTCTTTTTGTTTTAAGCATGTTGTTCTGAAGTGTATCTAGTAATATTGCAAGCGAACGTTTCTCACGCTAGCACGCGGCAAATTAAGTAAGTTTTCGGCTTTTGTTGGCGCGTACCTCGAAGTATCGGTGGCGCTGCGAGAACATCTGCAGGTTGCACAGGTCCTCGTCGGGCGCGCCCTCGCCCAGCAGCTCGGCCGCCGTGCCCTGGCTCTGCCCGCCCGGGGAGTGGCGCGGGTGCACGGGGCTGCAAAAGCAACCGCACCCGACGCCCTCTTCCACCGACACTCAACCCTAGTATCGAACACGCACCCTAAAGGCCGCTCCACAATAGCCCGCGAACGGGAACGGGTGGTATAGAACGACTTTCCTAAGGATGAGCCAAAGTGATATTTGGCGTAACAAGTGAACATCACAAGTATTTCAGAAAAGTTTCCCTCCGCCGCGACAGCTGTTCAGTCACGCCCCTTCGTAATAGTGCCTCCTGTGAAAACACCCCTATGCAGAAGTCTAAGAGTTTCGCTGAGGTATATGCACGTCCGGGAAATATTTAAATTTAATTTAGTATGTGGAAAATCTCTTAACATGCTCTCACAATAAGTAAAAGGAAACTTCCACGAATGTAAATAGAAAGAAAAATGATTTTAAGCCGGAAACACGTGCACTGGTACGCATCTCGCATTCAAGTCTCGGTTTTAAAATAAGCATAATATTTATCACACAAAAAGTAAATGTAATGTAATGTTTATAGAAAAAAGAAGTTTTACAGAAGAGCACATAACATTGCACTTCAGAATTTCAATTATTTCTCGCGGCGCACTATATTTTTGTCGGACGAAGACATCACAAAAGGAAGCGTCGATGCCATTTACAGGTTAGCCAACTGCAAACGAAGGAATGCAGGAAGGGAGACTAATGGGTTCATGGGCACAACGACCACAGAACCTTCAATTATGTTGCCAGTACTAGCTCTCACTTTGGCTCATCCTTAGCAAAATCGTTCTATACGTGCGCTTCACAATAGACGCCAACGGGAAGAGGTAAGAGCGCTATGAATCTGTAGCGGCAAAAAAGAGAACTTCAGGAAACAGTTGCCGAAACTAAAGCACTTCTAGCCGGAAGGCCGGAAACTCGTGGAACACACCTCGTCCGTGTCTGCGGGGGTGGGGTGGGTGGGGTTAGGGGGCTGACCTGGTGTGGCGCATCTTGTGGCGCCCGGACGCCGAGGAGCGCGCCGGCTGCTCGCAAGCGACTCGCCCCACCGCGTCCACGCGCAGCGTCGTCCCCGACGGGTCCTGCGCGCCACGCCCACTCTCAGCACAGCCTTTCAGAGGCCGCTGGGGATGCGTCACTCTACAAGCAGCTCGGAATCGGTACGAAGCAGAGAAACAGTTCGGATTTGCAAATATTTCGTGGCATTATACCAGGTATTCTCTTTCTTTGCCCACCGACTGATTTCTCATACTCATTCTCCTTCTGCGTACAATACACCTGACGTCATGCGACGAAACGCTCCAAGGTTTGATTGATTGATTGATTGATTTTTCATGTTCCCGGGCGCGTCAACTGCTCTGGTCATTAGTCCCGTTAGTGTAGTGCATATTTTTTCTCGGGAGATGGCGGTGATCTCCCGCTGGATGGCGAGATCCGTCAGCTAGTGGGGTTTCCCCCTAACCAGGACTCTCCCACCAGCGGGACACCGCCCCAGCCGGGACAATCCTCTAAGCTCCCGACCGGTCTCCCGGGACATGTGGTAGTGTAGTGCATGTTAGTTTAAGTTTGTGTGTAAGGGGAGAGGATAGGACAAGGAATGGGAAGGACAGATCACGCGCGGTCCGTGGCCCGTTTGGTAGGGTACTGCTCCGTCATTCGCTTGATGTTGATCGAAGAAACCACGGAAAACTACCAATCAGAGCAGCCGGCCGCTAGAATTCTCCTCCAGGCAGAGACTGAATTCGACCTAACTGACAAGCTAGTGTCGAAAATCCTGCTGCCGTGGGGAGTGGGAACCTAGGACCTCCCGGTCAGAGGCGCTGCAGTGATATCAGTTGATGCACTGAGTTACCGCTCCCGGTAAAACGCTCCTAGGAAGAGGCCACTTGCCATTAAATACTTGCGTTGCGTTATGGTGGCGTTTAAGTGTTGCGTAATGGAACAACAACTCTTTATATATTCTTGACACGTAAATACATGTACTACGTTTTCGCGGTATTCATGTAGGCATGTTTTGTTAAAATATTTAATTTTTGTAGTGCTTTACGAGAGCATTTTATTTGTTGCTCTTGGACAGTAGGCACACTCTCTGAATACCCATTATATGTGGTTTAGTAAAGCAGCATTATTGGTATTATAGGTCACTAGTTATCTTTTATCGGGGTCTACAGCTCATTTCTGGCTACAGTCATTAGGCTACGACAACTTAAATATATCATATACGTTTGTTTTCCTACTTATTTCAGAAAATGGGAACAGGATAAGGAAGGTAGGATTGCACCCTGTCCGCAGACCGTTTTCGGTGCTGGTGCGGCATTCGCCTGGAAGGGAGCAATGAAACCGCGGCAAATCTCCGATAAGAGCAGTAGGTTATATGACTTCTATCTCGGCATGCTCCACAAATTCACCAATGGTAATGAAGCAAATATCCGGCATCAGGTAGGTATCGTACCTTCACTCGTTTGTTGAAGTCGTAAGGTGTTTCTTTAACGCTTGCAACACTTGTTGATGTATAACATTATACATTATGCAGCCCCTATTTTGTAAAGGGTTCTCAAGCTCAATGTTCAGCTAAGGATCCAGAGAACAAAAGAAAGTTATTACAACTTTGCCGACATACTTTTTGGGACACATAAGAGGCTATTATATTCGACCTCTATTGATAATACTCAATACTTTCATTATTTGATTTGCGTCAAATTATTAGCAATATTGTGCTACACCGTGTGTCAAATTCTAGATGAAGTCTTATCTTGACGAAATCTTGGAAAACGACGAAGCGTCGAAATGATGAAAAGTGTGCTATGTTTTATTCGTAAACAGACTAACAATCAATAGTCTTTACATATCAAACAAACAGGTAAAACATTTAAAATTTGGAAACATTAATTTTACATCTCTGCCAAGCAGCCAGCAGTTTGCAGACCGAGCGTCTTAGCGCAAAACAGATGACTATTTTACGATGTAAATAAGTATTTGCGAACTTCTAAAAGAATTTTTCGAAGATAGTTTAATTTCATTCACCACAAAAAATAAAAGACATTTCCTTCCAGCGCAATAATATAAAATATATCTACTATTTTATACAATGTATTTCACGACATATTATGATGAGTTGTTTAAGATTGCAAGATTGCTACGGAAGACCTGCACGAGCATTGCAAGCAAGTGGTTGGCACATTTTACAACAAAACGAGCAAATTCGTTTCAAGTACATGTCCTTCTCAAGAAATCCCTCCCCCAAATGCCTGATAACTGTACATTAAATATTCTGATAACTGCAAATTAAATAAACATTAAAAGTAATTTTTTTTCAGAATGTCCTGCGTGCCATGTGACGCTACCTCCATGATGACGAAGGGCGAGGCGGCGGCGTACTCGTCGGTGACGGGCACCAGCTCGACGGGGGGCGGCGCCTCGGGCTCGGGCAGCGCCTCCGCCGCCGCCGCCTCCAAGCGCCGCCCCAGCAGCAGCTCCTCCGTGGTGGGCCGCCGCCCCGCCTACGCCCACGCACCAACCGCTGCTTCGCGAGCCATATCCCAGGAGGCGGCAGTGAAACACTCCTCTGGAAGCCCATACATCTGGCGACCTGCAGTGGCGCATACATCTGGCGACCTGACTCTTGGTCTCTCCCAAAGCGGAGCACCTCTCCAGACAAAAGAAGCTCCCACTAA
Organism: Teleogryllus occipitalis; assembly: GCA_011170035.1. Taxonomy (NCBI): domain Eukaryota; kingdom Metazoa; phylum Arthropoda; class Insecta; order Orthoptera; family Gryllidae; genus Teleogryllus; species Teleogryllus occipitalis. The sequence continues at coordinate 56,155 of BLKR01003574.1, read as the reverse complement.
ACAAAATGTGTATTGTAGTGTCTGCAAGTGTAAGTCTATGGAGGCTAAGCATTGTAGAACTCACGACCGTTAATAAGTAGTAGGAAAATCACGGGATCGGTCAATTAATGGATTACACTAGTTTGCCAACGTTTCGGAATATTTTATTCCATCATCAGGGCTAACAACCAAAAAACACAATCACAATAAATACGGACAAACTCTTCTGAACAACAACATACAAAAACATGAATGAACATACATGTGGAACAATAATTACACAGATAACTAAATAAATAAATACATTATACACCGTATATCTAAAGGATACACACCTTACTAATACATATAATGGTCAACCATAATGTTACTCCATAGCACAACTCCAATACAGAGTTGCTGAAGCACCCACGTCCATAGCAGGTCCGACCATGGCCACGGCCCGAAAGAAAGTGAATGAAAAACCACTGTATTGTCAGGACCACGTGCTCAGCAACTCCATGCCGGAACCATGCGTATCCGGTTTCATTATCATTATTCATATATTTATTTACCCTTTTTTTTAAAAAAAAAATTGTATCTTTACATCCGAACCCGTATTACGAAAAAAAACAATTGTTAACAATTATTTGTGTTACTATATTATTAATAAGGTACCCTTAATAGATATCTTGAGTATTGAGAGAAAATCATAGTATATTACGTACTTCCGGTGAATATGTGTTAATATTTATATTCCTTAATTTCATAGGGTCAGTTATTTGTTGTGTTATTTATTTATTTTATTATTATTATTATTATTATTATTATTATTATTATTATTATTATTATTATTATTATTATTATTATTATTATTAACAATCAGAGTACATGTCAACTGGAGTTTGCACACCGTAAACTCTACAATATTTATCAATGGAACCCTCATATGAATGAAGCCATTGACATCATTGCCAACACAACCAACCAAATTATTCATTTATTTCATTTATCTATTCATTTATTTATCTCCTTATATATTATATTAATTTTAATATTTTGATACATAAATACCTAAAATACTGAAAATATATTGTATATATAATATAGAGCCATATCAACCCTAGCTCGGGTGGGCAAAAATATATTAAAATAATAATAATAAAAAACCAATAAATACATAAAAAGTAATACACTAAAAAAATTATTAATAAATGAATAAGTTAGTTGAAACCATCAACCTGAACCCTCAGTATTCTGCCAAAAATTTTGATAACCACCATACAGTACTCACTTCTCATGATCCCATTCACATTAAGCTGTTGAGTGATACAATTGGATAAAATTGTGATATAACTGTTACCGATAATTATACTGGGACAAAACTACCAATATACATTATAACCTTCTGACCCATGGATGTAGATATGAGATTGCTATTAATATTTGAGAATGTAGGGAGTGACAATCCATCTTCAATTAAAATGAAAAGTTAGGTAAACTTTAAAATTTTTTATTTAAAACACCCAAAAAATATTTTTTTTTTTCCCCTTTAAATGTGAGGAAGAAAAAAAAAAAAGAAAATAAAAGGAAAAGGGGGGGGGGATAGACATAACAGTGGTTAATTTACATGTGATTTAAATAATTGTTTGAGGGAACTACGTAATATACTATGATTTTCTCTCAATACTCAAGATAATTATTAAGGGTACCTTATTAATAATATAGTAACACAAATAATTGTTAACAATTGTTTTTTTTCGTAATACGGGTTTGGATGCAAAGATACAAAAATTTTTTTATAAAAAAAAGGGTAAATAAATATATGGATAATGATAATGAAATCGGATACGCATGGTTCCGGCATGGAGTTGCTGAGCACGTGGTCCTGACAATACAGTGTTTTTTCATTCACTTTCTTTCGGGCCGTGGCCATGGTCGGACCTGCTATGGACGTGGGTGCTTCAGCAACTCTGTATTGGAGTTGTGCTGTGGAGAAACATGGTTGACCATTATATGTATTAGTAAGGTGTGTATCCTTTAGATATACGGTGTATAATGTATTTATTTATTTATTCAGTTATTTGTAAAATTATTGTTCCACATGTATGTTCATTCATGTTTTTGTATGTTGTTGTTCAGAAGAGTTTGTCCGTATTTATTGTGATTGTGTTTTTTGGTTGTTAGCCCTGATGATGGAATAAAATATTCCGAAACGTTGGCAAACTAGTGTAACCCATTAATTGACCGATCCCGTGATCCATTTTTCCCTGCTAATGTTAGAGAATGAAAGAACGTTTTTATTTCGACATCTCACTTTTACGGTTTAGTGTACAAATACCGGTTTTTGAAATGAATATGACCCAGAACTTATTCTTATTCTACTTAACTAACACATTATTCACATAAACATTCAAAAAACAGTCGCTTTTTGTATTTATATAGATTTGCATACAAAACGATTAATAGAGCAATTGTTGAAGTGGAAATGAACATAAATTAGACCGAGTTTGTGGAGTTCTAATCTCTTCAAAAATTAGGGGAGAAAAATATAGAAGTGTTAAGCAAATCCGGCGAAGAATCAAATATAGTTGTAGAAGACTTTGCGACAGCATTTTCGAAATTGAGAATGATCTTATATTAGGATTAGAGAATAACCCAGAAGATCAGCTTACAGATGATCCTTGTGCATCATTGTGCATATTTGAAAAAATCGTACAAATGTAGCTGCACTAAACTATTCGCATCATCAATACATTGAAGTATTTTTATGGCAATTATAATTTTGAAATTGCTGTATTACCAGTTCATATCCTCTATGGAGGAAACATATAAGGCCATTGGATGTTGGGAAGTTTTGAAGGGGAGTATAACATCAGCTACTACGATTCATTGGTAAGTCCAACACCAGATACTGAAAGAAATACTACGCATGAAAGAAATGAAATATGAAGGAAATTTTCAACACATGAAAATACTTATAAAACAGTTTAAAGCGTCGGCGACGCCACATTCCACTAGTATTAAATTAATTTTCTTGAGCATATTATAATCTTCTCTTCCAAAAACCATGCAGTTCGTACACCATTTTGCATACCAGAATGATGCAAATATTCACATACTTAAAATCTTTAATTCTCGGAGTCTCAAGATTCGCAGCAAATGCCGGAGTCCTAAGAGAGGTCGGTAGTGTAGGAATTTGGAAAGATTTTAAAATGAAACCCATTAAACTTTGGATTAAATTAGCAGGTGAACAGTCTGACACACTTATACATAGATGTTTTCGAGTGCAGTTACAGGGAAGCAACCAACGCCACTGGTCGTATAAAATTAAACTGCTACTGGAACGTGCAGGTCTGGGAGACGTTTCTCCGGAGATGGTGGGAGATAGGGGAACACGTGAGATAGAACGGCTAATTTCGGGTAGACTTGCGGATATTAAAAGGCAAGAGATCCTGGCAGCAACGGCCGAAAAACGTGCGCTAGTTGCGCAAATTCACGCGAGTCCGTTATGGGGTTGCGAACGTTACGTAAACACACTGCGAAAGGACGCAAGAGGGGGATACGCTTGGTTCAGGGTCGGGGGTGGATGCAACGTAGATTAAAGGACTCTAATGGTAATGGCATCTGTGTGCTTTGCGGTGATAGGGAAGACTGGATCCACATCCTTTTAATTTGCAATGCGACTGAAACTTGGAGAGGAAAATGGATGGGAATGGGAAATTACTACTTCCAACATAGGAACGTAACGCTCGCCCAAAACATTCTAGGTGATAAAAGATCTAACTTCATGAAAGAATTAGGAACATTTCTAGGAAAGGTTCGGACCATTAGAGAAACTGAAATTAGGGAGTGGGAAAACAGCACTGGTTAGTACGAGCAGAGCCTAGACTGGAGAGAAATAAATAATAAATCAATAAACTAACAATAATTAGGTTAGTCAGTAAGTTATGTTAGGTACAGTAAAAAAAAAAAAAAAAAATAAAAATAAATAAATAAAAAAAAAAAGTTATAAGTTTTAGTCAATTGCTAAGTATAAGTAGATAAATAAGTCAATAAAAATAAATAAATTAACTTATAATTATTAAAATAAGTTAAATAAATTAAAATTAAATTAATTAAAATAAGTTAAATAAATTTAATTTAAATTAATTAAAATAAGTTAAATAAATTAAAATTAAATTATATTAAAATAAAATAAAAGAAAACGGTTAAAATAAAACACATTAGGAGGCGAAGGGAAGTAGGAATCGGAAATGTTAGGGCAGAGGCGTTGGTGCGGACGATTTTCTGTGGTGCTGTTTGTTTTCAGGTGCGGAGGAGGCCAAACACTGGAAGGAGAATGCCTGACGCCCGCGCCAAATAAATAAATGGATTAAAAACCGGATAGATTAGCATGTACTCGGCTTCTGACGGCAGGTTTTTCCCCCTTCAGGGGTTTTTTCCTCAGCCGTACCTTATGGTCTCTTTTCCGCGGCTTTGAGGCGAAGGAGAGACCATTTGGGGTGAATACCAGAATTCGAAAGGTTAGAACGCTGTAGAATGTAGGTATTGTAATGGCTTAAAGGCCTTCGGCCTAGCCACATTGCATCAAGATTTTTACTTTGCCTGTAATAATTACCTATTAAATAAATAAATACTTAAAATCTTTGTTAACAAATTATGTAAAAACTTCATACATTTTACAAGGATTTATCATAATGGAAATATGTCACGACCTTAGTTCATATTTCAAATATCTTTTGAGCATTGCATTGGAATAATTGTAGTATAAAAAGTCCTAATTACCTTTAGACACTTTCATAATTACGCATTTAATATATATAATCACAAAGTTGAAATAAATAATGTCCCACCGATGTTAAATTTATTAAGCGCTAACGTGAATTAATTTCTTAAAATTTTCTTAAAAAATTATGTGCGAATTTTGATACTTTACGTGTAATCGAAACCTGGGAGCAATCAATTTTTAATTCGACAAATTTCAGACAACTTTTTAGAAACATTATGAGGAACCCTCCTGAACACACTCAAAACACCACATTAATTTTTGAAAGATATCAAAGAAAAGGGACAAAGAAAGTTAATAAGTTAAAGTTAATAATATATAACTAGAAGAACCCGTTAGACTTTGTCCTGCTCTCTCTTCCCTCACTCTCTTTTCCCCCTCTTTCTCTCTCCTTCTCTCTTTTTATATATCTCACTTTCCCTCTGTCTCTTTTTTCTCTCTCTCTCTTTTCCCCACTCTCTCATTTCCCTTTTCTCACTTTTACCCTTCTCTTTTTTCTCGCTTTCTCCCTCTCCCTCTCTTTTTCCTTATCCTTTCACCCTGTTTCTCCCCCCTGCCTTTTTCCATCTATATTTTCCCTCTTACTTTTCTCCTCTCTCCCCTTTTCTCTTCTTCCTTTCTCTTTTCCCTCTTTTCTTCCTCTTTTCTTCTTTCTCTCTTCCCCTTTTCCCTTTTCCCTGTTTTACTCATTCTCTTTCCCCTACTCTCTCTCTTCACCTCTCTTTTTCCATCCACATTTTTCCTTGTCTCTTTTTAAAGTTTGTTTTTCTCCTCTCTTTTCTCACTCGTTTCCCCCTCTCATTTTACCTTGTTTCTTTTCCCCTACTTCTGTTTTTACCTGTCACTCTTTTTTCCTTTCTCTTCCCTCTATATTTTTCCTCTTCTTCTCCATTGCTCTCTTTTTCCCTTTCTCTTTTCCCTCTATCTTTTCCGTCTCTCTTTGCCCCTCTCTCTCTTTTCCTCCCTCCCTCCCCCCTCCCTCGCCCCATCCTGCCCTACTGGATCCTTCTGGTCTCCTCGGTCTCGCCCGGCGTCACACGGCAATGCTCAGCAATAATGAAGCTGGATTTGCAGGTAGTTTGTGTATTGCATTTAACTGAAGCGCCATCTTGTGCTGCAGAGCCATTTAGTGGAGTTACAAAAAATGAACAGCATAAAATCCTTCTCAGTGAAAAAACACGTAGATGTGCCAACTTTCATGGAGATCGTTCACACGGCCACTTCCCTATGCGTACTCTGATTCCACTGCAGCAGAGCTGGCCTCTGGGCGGAATGTATTAGAAACCTGTCTCTTAGCGACAGGAGAAGAATAATGATCGTAGTGCATCTACCAGCATATTATTTAAAATATTTATTTTCTGCATTTGTGTTGGATTAATCTTTACCAAACTTTGCAAGGACACTGCGTCAAATCCTGAAGAAGAGCTTGTAAATATTTCGTATACACTCCTGTTGTCGTTGAATTCATTTTTATTAGTATAGATAATGATAATAATAATAATAATAATAATAATAATAATAATAATAATAATAATAATAATAATAATAATAATAGTGATAAAATACACTCATCTTTCAACTATTAATACTTAAATTGTTGGGAACGGATTCTGAAATTCAAGAAAGCGTGCGCAGATGATTTTCTCCCCCATTCGTCACATACGTTTTTTTTACTGTTTTCTGATTAAATAAATATCTAAATATCCCTGAAAAGAACTTTCTCTACAAATTGCTGGCTATCCTCTTCATTAAATAAAGTCACGAGCGATTGCCTTAATTAAAAATTTTCCCATCCATATCAAAGATTCACATTTGATGAAGTACACTGAAAATACATCGAAACAGTGCAAAATGCACGACAGCCACTAATGAATCACACTCATCAACTTTTTTTCACTAGAAACAAATAACATTGCGAGATCTTCTTAAATTTAAAAGCACGATACCAACGGGTGACAGCAAATACAGCAAAGAACAAAAGTTTAGGTTTCTGCATCTGATCTGATGATGTTCAATTCAAACCACACTCAATTTTTTTATGTAGAACTGCTCTCCTTCTCCTCATATACATCATTTAATACATATCCTAGAATATCGGAGAGATATAGATTCCGCACTTGCCTTTTTTATAAACATTCTGCACGTTCTATGGCATTTTCTGCTAGGCTAATTGAATTAATCAGTGGCTTCTCTGACAAAAACTCTTAAACACTTTTATAAACAAATTTATTGCATATTGTCGTCCACAAGGAAGCGTAATACCAAGACCAAATTTCTTACACTTACAAAAACTCAACCATGGAACTCTTTGCAATTGCTTCAACTACTAGACGAACACACAACCAACTTTCAACAGAAATTCAAAGATTTGAAAACTAGATTCTGCATATTCGCAAAATACCAACTTGTGATGTATTAGTGTAATGCATGTTTTTTTTTCTCGGGAGATGACAGTGATCTTCACCCCACCGGATGGCGAGATCCGGCGCCGACCTACCGTCGGCTAGTGGGTTTTCCCCCTAACCTCTCCCACCGGCGAGGCTCCGCCCCAGCCGGGACAAGCTCTACGCTCCCGACCGGTCACCCGGAATATGTGGTAGTGTAGTGCATGTTAGTGTAAGTGCGTGTGTAAGGGGAGAGGATAGGACAAGGAAGAAGGAAAGATCGCGCGCGGTCCGTTTGGTAGGGTACTGCTCCGGCATTCGCCTGGTGTTTATCGGAAAAACCACGGAAAACTACCGATCAGAGCAGCCGGCCGGTAGAATTCTCCTCCAGACAGCAACTGAATTCGATCTAGCTGAAGAGCTAGTGTCAAAAACCCTGCCGCCGTCAGGACTCGAACTTAGGACCTCCCGGTCCGAGGCGCTGCAATGACATCAGTTTATGCACTGAGCTACCGCTCCCGCTACAATGTTATGTTTATTGCGTAAATTAATTAATTAATATTTGAGGGCACAATCAACATTTTACGATTTTTTTCATTTTATAAGAAAGTGAATATACAGGGTTCCTTTGCATTATCTTTACGCTAATAAAAAAATAAGGTTATAATAATAATAATAATAATAATAATAATAATAATAATAATAATAATAATAATGATAAAGATAGGAAGCGACTAAAAAACATTTTTTTTAAATAAATGCATATACTGACAAAGGGTGCCGTGATTTTGACGATTCTCGAGAGAGCGGGCATGCGTTTCTATTTTAAAATGTTTCTGCAACAATCGTGAAAATATAATGAAAGATATTAATGATAAACATTTACTAAATTTCAAATATTTTTCATTTGATCGCTTATTGATAGAAATGGGATTTGAATGTGAAAAGCGAGAAAAAAGAAAGAAATTAGAGAATGGAATGGTAAAATAATGTGCCGATATTCGTAACTACTAGAAATGCGCCAGTTTAGAAATGAGGAAAGGAACATCAACCGGAGAAAGGCGATCGGTGAAGCGAACGTGTCGCGTTTGCAACAACGCGCGGATTTTCAACAAGACACACGATGCCCTCAAAACGTGAAAAGCAAACATAGGTCTGTAGATATTAGATCGGTAAATAAGATTGTAACGTGTATATGAGCAGACCTGGCTATAAGAGAACCCGAAGTTTTCATGAAGCTATTACGAAGGGTAACATTAGCGAATTATTTTTAAAAAATCCAAAAATCGTTGAATAGCTAAACCATCTGAGTTAGAAAACGTTCTAGTATTAAAAGCCCTGAAGGATGAAATACTAACTTCTTGCGCAAGCAAAGATAGAGGGGATAAATTAACACTCGGATCCATTGCTGACCCTTCCCCATGGGTACGCGACAGTTCGGGATAGTGTGTAGCCGTTTTTGAGAAAATTATTTTTACATAATTGTGGAATATTGACACTACTTAATTCAAAATTACGTGAAAACACTTTATATGTTGAAAACACATTGGATATGAAATCATTTAAATTGTAAATATTAACAAATTGTTAGCATTAACCAACGTATCACTAGCTTTGCCCATAAAGAGGTGCACATGAAGTTCATCTTTTAGAATTTTCTAAAAGACTGATTTTTTATTGAAATCTGGACTATTATCTTCTTTACAAGAGCCCTTTGATATAAGGGAATGTTTTTGTTCAAAGTAACGAATACGTGTAATCAAATATCTCGTTAATCAAATCTACTGTACACATTACAAACATTTCTACTTAATATGAATTTGTAAATATTCAGTTATCATGGTATTTAGTTTGATCCCTTTTTTTTATTTTAATCATATATATCAATTCCTCTTCAGTGCCATAGGTAGTCAATAGGTGGGTTATTATTTCTTCCTCTTTTCCGAACGAAGAGCTTGGATCACAAAATAGCTTATGTGGGATGTGTGTGAGGCAACTGTGGTGCACCATTCTACTTTGGATGGATATACACAATTAATTTTAGGTTGCAATATTTTCACAGTCTGTCAAAAGACTTAAATTTTACTGAAACAATGTCCTGAGCGACCTTTGAAATTTACGATATTTAACTTAAAAACAATGCTTCGTTTTTGTCACAGTCACGGAAGGCGCGGAAGGGATGAATTGAGTTTTTATCTAAACAGAGATGCCGGCGTCGCTAGCCGAATTGTATACGTACGCTCCGTTAAGTCCCCGAGGATAAGCAACTGATATTCCGCGGGTTCCTGGTTGGGTGACCGTCTGGAAACATATGGGATCTAACGTCGCCGAGCTCTGGCCGAAGGGATAAACGGCAACGACCGACTACGACTGACGATGACTACCTTAACGAAGTTACCAATACTTGACGTTCGACACCAATAAATGGTTAAGGGAAGATTGTTTCGAAGAAACGTAACATAATTCTTAAAAACAGTCATAAAGGAGACATTTTCCCCTTAGAGAGAAAAAAATTCCACAGTGTATGTGAAAATCATTAGAGCCGTTTTTCGTGGAGTACAGTATTTTTAGAAATATTTATTTGTTTAAGGTATGTAAAATTAATAAGTAGCGATGTGATTTGTATGCAATAAAAACAGGGAAATATGCACATATATATGTAAATATATTTGGTAATATATGAAATTAAAAAAGGAAACTATGCAAAGTAGTGTTTGTAATGTCTAAGTGGCAAAATAAATAAAAAGTGTAATATGGTTTAATTTAACAAAAAATGTAATATGTTTACAGCAAAAAAAGATACAGAAATTATTTAAATTGTTACAAGCGACAAACATAATGTCAATGGCTTAATTTTGAAGAACACTCATTTCTTAGGAAAATAGTGGGAGATATAGTTAATGTATTACATTTAACAAAATAAAAAAATAGCAACTGCAACAAAATTATGACTTTCTCTCAATTATAATAAAATCTAGAACACAATAATCAAATAACAAAACTTAAAAACCTTGTCTTAATGCGTTTCACGTGAACCAATGATATTTTGTTAAAAGGGAAACGTTAGTAAATTGAAAAAGATGGGACATACCTAGAACAAAGTTACTCGCAAAATTGTTGAAATTGCAAACAACCATCTTTTTCAAGTACTCAAACGAACATCTATTTAGCTACAAAATCGCTTTAAATTGGCTAAATGACCGCTCCACATCAACAATAAACAGGTAAGTTAGAGAGAACATCTTTTATTTGATCAAAGTCTTTGGAATAATACTCAGCACCCTATTCCACCTTGTCACGACTGGTTAGGGAGGTAGAGGTAGGTCAGGGTAATTTGTGTTAAAAATATCCACACGACTTGGAGCCTTCAAGAATACTTTCTTGACGGTTGATATCAGCTGATGAATATCTGGGAATTGAAATCTCGCAGTTTCTGCAACAGGATGAAAAGCGTGAGCATAGGCAAGCTAATGAAGTTTAGGATAAAAAACGTTTATCGCAGCTCCTGCTTTTAACATATAAGGAGCACCATCCGACAGAAATACTAGAACCTTTTCATGCTGAACTCCACTCTGCCAAAGAACACTCATTGATACATTGGAATGCCTCGCAATGAGGTGTGAATATGCTCTATTCGCGGATGAGGGGTGAATATGCAATAGAAATATGCAAATAAGGCCCTCATATGTAAAAATTTGTAATTATGTTGATATATGCGAAATGAAAATAGCTTAAATAGATTTTAAATGCCTCAAAACGTATACAATTTGTTGAAATGGGATGTTTTAGTGAACAGAAAAAAATATGCAAATGTAGATAAATGCTAATAAGGATATTCATACAAATATTTTTCAAGTCTGTTCACTATTGAAATTATTTTTCAAAGTATGAGTATAATAAGTTATAAATATATCCTCACAATAGTGAATGAACTTTCGCTGGAAGTAAGCAGTTAACGTCATCGTTTTCCACACAACGCGCTTCCATGAGTTTCTTGTGGAGAATCAAACCACGAAACAATGTCGTAATGGGGAATTGTGGCGGCGCATCTCCCGCCGAACTTTTTTCCGCTGTTGCGAAGACGGCAGAAACGCTGAAGCAGGGGCCGGCGCGAGGCGAAGGGTCGAGGAGTGGGGTGCAGGGAGCGGGGCGGAGGGAGCGGGCAGGGGAGAGCGGGGAAGGACGAGAGGGTGGCCGCGACGAGGGGAGCTTCTCGGGGCCGACTTATCGTTTCCAATTAATGTGACTTATTTTTACGTCCCCGTCGGGAAGTGAGTTGTTTGCAGGCGGCTGCGCGCGCGGCCCCAATAAAAGGTGCGCAAATCGCCTGCGCCATCAAAGAACGATCTGTGGCCGCGCCCACCCCAGCCCCATGCCCGTCCCTCCCCAGCCCCATGCCCGCTCCGCCCCGGCCTGGACCGGCCCGCACCGCCCCGCCCCTCCCCGCCTAGCCCCGCCCCGCCCCTCCCCGCCTAGCCCCGCCCCGCCACGCTCCGCCCCCGCGCCGCACGCCCCATCCCGCTCCGCCCCGCTCCACCCCGCTCCGCCCCACTCCACCCCGCTCCACCCCGCTCCGCCCGGCCTGCCCAGCCCTGCCTGGCTCGGTCCCGCCCCAGCCCCATCCCCGCCCCGTCCCCCATTCCCCGCCCCGCACAACCCCACTCCGCCCCGCTCCACCTCGCCCGGCTCCGCCCCCACCCCTCCCCGCCTCGCCCCGCTCCACCGCACATCACGCCAGCCTCCTTCCGCCACGACCGCCCTTGCTTTCGCCCGCACCACCCGTTCCTCGCGGACTCCGTCCTGCTTTCCCGTACCGGCAACGTATAAGCGACTCTGACAATCCGATGCGCTGTTGCCACACATTTCTACGCACATGGCACCCCCTACACGTTAGATAAATGAAATCTTAAAACATGAACATTTACGGACAGGCAATGACACGTCTTGATATCATGTTCATAACCTTCGCCACAACCGAACGTTATCGCCTCCCAAATCGCGTTGAAAGCTTGATGCGTCAGCTCCGGGTGGCTTCGTTTTCTGTTTGACCTATCCTCAGTGCGGCCGCAACTCTACCCACAACATTGTTGAGAGAAAATAATATTCCGCTGTTCACCTTTTGTGCCTCGAAATATTCGCGTAATCATACAAATATTCACGATCCTGGCTCTTTAACATTACTCCACGTTTGCGCAATGTAAGGGGCGTAGCCCTCACGAAACTCTCAGCCTCACTGAAGCGCTCGGAAGTCACACATCAACTGGTTTGGCACGCATCGGCAAAGGCACATTTCATTCGCATTGATATACTGCCGATGACAGGGATCTGAGCGCTTCTCTAGCGACTTCGTGTGTGTTGCATGAACGGCAACGCTGAACCCGGGTTGTGAGAAAGAAATCAAATCCTCGCAAGCCGATTGCTTCAGAACAGGTCACATGACGTTCAACAGCACGAGGCGCGAGAACTGTGTCACTAATACGCTGCCGGTATTGGACGTTGGTCCTCGACGCTTAGCCGTCACCGCCCTACTACTCACGTCTCTACTCTGCAGGCGCGCCTCCTTTCACAAGGCCTTGCGCTTTACTCCCATTCTCCTGCCCATATTCTCCATTCTTCCCACAATGCCTCTCTGCCCCTTTCCTCCGGCTTACCTTCAATTTCTTTCCACACAGGGCAAACCAATGAGATGTATTTTTCACCGTTGAGTTGATGAGAGTTTCTTCCTGCTCTCATACGTTACTACTTCGACGTTTGAATCAAACAATGGATTTTGAATATCCAAGAACAAAACGCCTTATTTGTAGTATGGAAACGGTTTAAGCTGAATAAATTTAACTAGAATTTAATACTTTATTCAGACTGTATTATATTACTGCGCGCAACTAAACCGTCAGGTGTTGAACGGCCTGCTTAAGACAGAAACAAACGTCATAAATAAACATTTTTTAGAACATAGCATGTTAAGCCTAGTTTGAACAAGAATCTGTACGTATTTATTTAACGCCAAAACAGTGAAGAAATGTGTGGTGTAGGAAGCAAACGTAGTACATTATGCCCTCGTTTTTTGAACTCCAGAAACTCCGATGCTCTTTACTGTACTTAGTTGTATTATTAATAACATATTAATCGTTTTAGCCACCTTCGACGTCCCTTTTCACTCAACTGATTGCGCCACATTCACTGTCGATACATCTTTTTGACCAACGTCCTTTTCTTTGACCACCATTTCCTTTTCTATTTTCACTCCCTTGACAAGCATTATCTTCTCCCTCGTACTCGTCATCCTCTGCTTCGCACCTTGCCCTCGCTCGTTCTCAATCGCTGTCGCCATTCAAGTGTCCTCACAGTTCTCCCTCCTAGACCCGCTCGCTCCTTGCTTTCCGCCAGGCCGCCCGAAGAATGGTTCGGAGGGGGGAGTGGTTAGGATAGTGGGCGAAAACAAGGGGTCGTGGTTATGTCGCCCCATATAAACCTCGGTAAACTCTGGAGGAAAATCCAACTGTAAAACTTGAACGAATCTCAACTCGGAATATTAAAAATCAAGGCTGTGCCAGAAAAAATTAGCTTTGTTTAAAAACTTTCAACTTCATTGTTGTAGAGAAAAAGAAATAATACAGAAAATCGATTTACATGTTTGGACTAATTGATTATTTCGTATCAACTCCTATGGTCATTATTCCCTTAGGTGTAATCCACGCTTTATTACTGGAGGTGGCCGTGATCTTCCCCGCTGGATGGTATAACCCGGTACCGACCTACACGTCGGCTTGCGAGGATTTTCTGCATCCCGGTATATTTCACCAGCGGGGCACCACTCAAGCCAAGACAATCTCTAAGCTTCTGAATAGTCTCCCGACAAATGTGGTAGTGTAGTGCATGTACGTGTTGGTAAGGTTTGAGGACAGAGCAGAGAAAGAAAATATCAGAGCAGCCGACCGATAGAATATTCCTCCAGACTGGCTGAATTCGACCTAACTATGTAGCTAGTGTCCAAAATACGAAGTCAAAGTCGGGAGATAATCATTTTCACTTATTTTATTGTCTACACGACAATTCATTGAACAACTGATCTTCTTTAATAGTCATCTACACATCGCAATTTCTTGCATCATTCCTTGTCTTTCAGAGTCTAACTTATGGGCAAGTCTAACTTATGAAACAACTTATTTCTTCATAACTTATGTTTGTGAGATTCCTCTATCCAGATAATCCAAAACGCGGAATCAGAATTGTGCTTTCCTTAAATTTCTTTGCTCAAATATTTGTGTCAATGTTTAAACATAATGTTCAATTACTAAAGGAAAAAGAATCTTAGAATGACTTTCTTTTCACTCAAAACACTGAATGCAAGTAATTTGGAATAATGAATTGCGAAACCAATATCGATTTGATATATTCAGTTTGATATATGTTACGTACACAAAAAAATACCTACAACCGGAAACAAATATTTACAGACAGATATAACACACATAGACACGAATACACAATAAACAAATAGGCATAAAAAGCAACGGACATAAACAAATGTTTTCATGGCAATAGTAGACTAATAGACTATCGAGAAAGAAGTAAACGATCTTTGGAACGTGCATCACCCGGACTAGCATGATGTCATCACCCGCGCCGGAGGTCACCCTCGGGAGACTTCGCGACCACTTCTGCGTGTCTCGCCCCCCTCCTCCCAGCACTGCCCGCCCCGCCCTACTTCTCTTCCCCGCCTCACTACGCCTCGACCCGCTTCCTGCCACTCGCTCCACCCCGCTACAACTCGCTCCGCCCACTCACTCTCCTGTGTTCCACCACGCCTCCACCCCGCCTCCTCTCTGCCCCCATCCCGCTCACAGCCTCCCCCCCCGCCGTCCGCGCACCGCCGGCCCGCAATGAGGTGAATTTATACGGCCTGATCATCAAACACTGTACGCGCAACTTCGCGAAAATTCTCTCGCTCATTACCGAATCATTCATGGAGGCAACTTCGCCTTAACATTTTAATTAAGTCATTGTTTTTTCTTGCAATATTCAAAGGCAGGCGCAGCGGCCCAACGCGGCCCGCGCCCCGACCGCCCCCGCCCCTCCCCTCCCCGCGGCCCCGCCCTGCGCCGGCCTCGGCCCGCCCTCGCCCGCGCACAAAGAGGGACGCGCGACGGCGGGGGCGGCGGCGAGGCGGGAGGGGGCGGGGGCGGGCGGTGCAGGGAGGCCGCGCGCCCTGTTGGCAGCGCAATTTCAGACGGCGCAGCGGCCGCAGAGCTGCTTAAGACGGAACAAAGCGAGCTCCCGGCCCTAAGTTCAACATGAACCCAAATTATTAGCTTCGGAAAATGGGTGCGCGCAGGCCGGGCCGAGCGCGGGCGAAAACTTGGGACAAAACGACGCTCCTAATAATTTGCCGGGGGCAAATATCCGGCGCTGCCGGGGCGGGACGAGGCGGGGCGAGCTGAGCGGGATGGGACGGCGAGCCGGAGGGGGGCGGTTGCGACGGAAGCCGCTTTGCGCGGAGCCCGCCGTCCCCGCGTCCCCGCCCCGCCCCCTTCCCCTCCCTCCCTCCCAGCGCTTCCGCTTCGCCCTAAACATCCTCAAGGAGCCGACAACTGGCAATTAAGTTTTCGGAATACATTAGATGATGCTTTTTGCGGAGTCGCCGGACGGCGGAATTAAAATCGTCGCGCGACTGGGACGGCGGCTGCTGCTGCGGCGGGGGCGGAGGGTGGGCGGGGCGCGGGCGGGGCGCCTGCCCGGAGGCTCGGGGGCGGAAGGCCGGCGACGGCCGCGTGCGATGCCTCCCGCGGAGGACGGGGCCGCGAGCGTTCGGCGGACGGCTCTGGCTCCGTGTTATGTTTTACAGTTGAAGTCGCTTCTCGTCAAGCCGAAGTCACTTCAACCACGAAATTCATTCTTTTGCAGTACTAGTGACTTGACACGGACTAGATACGTGGACGGATAAGTGAATGATTGATTCATTCATTCATTGATATTTTCGGTAACGTCATTTAGCCCCATTAATATAGTTTATGATTATCTCTGAAAAAAGCGGTGTTCCTCCCTCGCTGAATGGTGAGATAAGGTGTCGACCTACACGTCAACTTGGGGGATTACCCTTTCCAAGTGGGCACACTTGTCCCCATTCGGGACAAATTATAAGCCGATATCTGTAGTAGTATGAATGTGTGTGTTTAAGAAAAGGGGAGAGAACAAGGAAGAGGATGGAAGATCGCGCGCAATCCGTGGCCCATTTGTTGGGATACCTCTCCGGCATACGCCTGGTAGTAATCGGAGAAACGACAAACAACTACCCACTGCTAGAATTTTTTGTTCCGACAGCAGAGTAATTCGACCTTGCTAAATAGCCAGTATCAAAAATTACGCCACCATCGGGACGATCAGAGTCATTGTAGAGTTAGCGGTAAGGCTGGCTCTCAGGTAAACGAAGCCGGTTGTTCGGTGGAGATACGCGTTGTAGTTTGATGGGATCACAAACGTCCATTATTGTTTACAGATTTAAAATCAATGCATTCCCTTCTCAGTCTTAGCGCTGCCTTCATTCGCCGACAGGGGAATATTATCACCGACACAGTAGATTCACTCATTCACATATACGATTCTATTTTGTGCGAGCATCCAAACAAAGTAAAATGAAATGAACGGCATTTTACGTTTTCGAGGAGACTGCTCCAGCGTGTAGTCGAAATTATGATTTCGGGACCATATTCACTGGTGGGTAACAGGCTCCCACTACACGTCACCTCGTAACATATTCACTCTCCCCAAATTCCAATACAGTGATTTTTCCTTTTTAATTAAATGTCACTGACAGGTGATTAGTAACCTTCCGGTAAAGTTATAACTGCATATCTTTGTCAGGGCAACTACGAAATAAAGTGACGCGACAGATACAGCAGGAAGCAACGATGCTTAATAAGACAGTTCGGACAGTTTCTTCACCAAATTCAGGGCTTCGGCGAGATTCAAAACGCAACGAATCCTAATCCTCTTCATAGTTGACGCTTTATAATTGTAATGCTTAGCCTTTCCAGGACACTAAACGAAACACCGTCGTCCATATTTGTCTTTTCCACTCCCAGCCCCACTGAGCCTAGAGCTGGCGGGCCCGGGCAGGGGGCGGGGGCCACGCCCCGGAGCACGGGCGGAGTGCGGAGGCGGGGAGGCGGAAGGAGGAGGCGCTGAGCGGGCGTCTGGCACCGACAGCCGGAGAAAGGACGCTACCGGCCGCACCTTGTCAATTTCGCTTTTATTACGCCAATAGCGCGCCTCAAGATATTGAGTCTGCGACTTCATTAAGCACAAAGGCAGTAATTGTCGCCGTCCGCCGAGAGGAAATCTATTAAAAATGTGCGAGGCGGCGCGCATCGGCCTCGGCCCCTGTCCCCGCCCCCGCCCCACCCCGCCCCAACCCGCCCCCGCGCCGCTTCCGCACGCCCTGCGTCCCGCCCGCGTCTCCAGGGGCGGAGGCGGCGCGCGCGAAGGCGGCCATCGCGACGTTCAATATAGCTGATATGGCAGTCGCAAGCCATGAAAAATTAAAACTTCGCCTCACTCATTAAGGCCAAGACAGGGCAAGTGGCAATATCCTGCAACTCGCTTTGTTTCTGTCGCCGCCCAATCTTACGGCAATTAAAAACAAAGGGCCCCGCGACGCGCGCGGCGGCTGAGGGGCGGGGCGGGGGCCGTGGCGGTTGGGGCGGGGCGCGGCGCGGCGGAAGGGCAACGTTGTGGCGCCGAGGGGCAGGGCGGGGCGCGAGGCGGGGAACGGGGCGGCAATATCCCAGTTAACGACATTAGCCGCGGCACATCAAAAGGATTAACACGAACCGGCAGCGACGACGCGCGGCGCAGCGCAGCGAGGGAGGCGTGGGCGGAGCGGGGCGGAACGGGCGGGGCCGGACCGGGCGGGGCGGAGTCGAAATCGGAATGGCGCGGGGAAAGGACGGGCTACGCTGGGCAGGAAAGGGCAGGAGAGGCCAAAGTGGGAGTCGTCCGCGGCGCAACTCGGCAGGGCGCCAGGCATCGTGGCCGCGCCCACAACGCCCACCGCCACCCACCCCCGCCTCGCACCCCGCCACCTGCTCCATTCCCTTTTTAATTTACTCCTCAAACATAAAAAAGTATCTTATACATCCCCAAGTTATCAGACCGGGAGCGGTAGCGCAGTGCATCAACTGATGTCACTGCAACGCCTCTCACCGGGAGGTTCTAGGTTCGAGTTCTGACGGCGGCAGGATTTTCGACACTAGCTTTCAGCTACGTCGAATTCAGTCGCAGGCTGGAGGAGAATTCTAGTGGCCGGCTGCTTTGATCGGTATTTTTCCGTTTTTCTCCGATCAACACCAGGCGAATGCCGGAGCAGTACCCTAACAAACGGGACCGGGAGCGGTAGCTCAGTGCATCAACTGATGTCACTGCAGCGCCTCTGACCGGGAGGTCCTAGGTTCGAGTCCTGACGACGGCAGGATTTTCGACACTAGCTTTTCAGCTAGGTCGAATTCAGTCGCTGTCTGGAGGAGAATTCTAGCGGCCGTCTGCTCTGATCGGTAGTTTTCCGAGGTTTCTCCGATCAACACCAGGCGAATGCCGAAGCAGTACCCTATCAAACGGGCCACGGACCGCGCGCGATCTTTCCTTCCTCTTCCTTGTCGAATCCTCCCTTTACACACACACTTACACTAACATACACTACACCACCACATATTCCGGGAGACCGGTCGGGAGCTTAGAGCTTGTCCCGGCTGAGGCGGTGCCACGTTGGTGGGAAAGCCCTGGTTTGTGGGAAACCCCACTAGCCGACGGTAGGTCGGCGCCGGATCTCGCCATCCATCGGGGGGAGATCATCGCCATCTCCCGAGAACAAGCATACACTACACTTACGGGACTAATGACCAAACAGATGACGCGCCTGGAAACATGAAAAAATCAATCAAGAAACCCAAGTTATCAGGCAATGTCAGACCCTTTACTTTCTCGGAAGGTATAGCATTCATTGATATATTTTGTCATTAGTACATACTTTATAAGTTACTTAAACAAAACGTACAAAACGTACAAAAATATTATAATTATGCGCATAGTACACGTCTTATTTCTGAGTGTAAATAAAATATTCAGTTTACTCCACAGCCAAAGTCAATAACCTGTAATTAATAATAAAACACAAACATTACCACGCTACTTACTCTACTTCAGAAGAAACCTAAAATTGTACATACGTTTTCATATCAAATGGAGAAAATGTAATCGGCACAAAATGCAAACCAAAGACAAGAATAAATGTGACAACCGAAAGAAATTTCACGAAAAGCTTAGTTTCCCTTTCCACGACAATCTCACCGCTGCGTCGCAGACAAAAAAGCCTGTCGGGGTGACACATGAGTCATCAGTCACTGCACAAAAAAACCAACTGGGGACAACGGGTACGCCAAAGTTTCCTATGAACAACAATCAAACACTATTTAATTATTAATAATTAATTTATAATTAATTTTTATTTATTTGTGTGTACATATTTAGTTTTCTTTATTATTAATAATTATTATATAACGTCAAAAACAGTTATGTCCAGAAGGAAAACAAGGGGCCATCTCAGTATTTGCTCAAGGACCATGAAAACTGGACGAAAAAACTGATCGAGATGGGGGTTCACAAACCCAGAAGCTGAAGTACTATTCTCGGACGTTTTTCGTGATATTCCCAATCGATACTAAGCAATTGCGCAGCAGAAGCTTCAAACTCGACGGTCGCCGAGTGTCACGCTACAACAGGGGAGCTGTCACGCTCCAACATAACCGCCACTTTCAAGGATATATCATTTAATTAATTAGTAAAGTAATTCACTGGCCGAGTTAGCTGTTTCGGCACTCACTGCAGCAACTCTGACAGGGAGGTCCTCTGACTTCAGTCCAGACGGAGGAATAGTGAAGACGTGATAGCCAAATTTGAAGTTTCTAAAATGCAAAAAGAAGGTGCACGGTAAACGGAAATGTTTCCAGTAAATAAAAGAGTTACACATTTGTTTTACTAAAGAATTCCTCATAGATTCGAAAACGATTTCAAATTTCAAAAATGTTCAATGAAGCAGATAAATCTAGAAATATCATTAACTTTCAAGGAAATGAGGTAAATGTGATCGTTTATTACATATATTTTTGATTACGGGCTATCTCAATAAAAAAAGAAAAATAATACTGCAAATACTCTTCAATTTAAAGCATCTTATTCTTGGCTTAGCAGCTTTGAAAATAGAAAGAGGATAACAGATAGTTTTGTGCTGTCAATACAGCTTAACACCGGGAGCGGTAGCTCAGTGCATCAACTGATGTCACTGCAGCGCCTCTAACCGGGAGGTCGTAGTTTCGAGTCCTGACGGCGGCAGGATTTTCGACACTAGCTTTTCAGCTAGGTCGAATTCAGCTGCTGTCTGGAGGAGAATTCTAGCGGCCGGCTGCTCTGATCGGTAGTTTTCCGTGGTTTCTCCGATCAACACCAGGCGAATGCCGGAGCAGTACCCTACCAAACGGGCCACGGACCGCGCGCGATCTGTCCTTCCTCTTCATTGTCCTATCCTCTCTCCTTGCACACACACTTACACTAACATGCACTACACTACCACATATTCCGGGAGACCGGTCGGGAGATTAGAGCTTGTCCCGACTGGGGCGGTGCCCCGTTGGTGGGAGAGTTCTGATTAGGGGGAAACCCCACTAGCCGACGGTAGGGCGGCGCCGGATCTCGCCATCCAGCGGGGGAAAATCACCGCCATCTCCCGAGAAAAAAACATGCACTACACTCACGGGACTAATGACCTAAGCTGTTGACGCGCCCGGAAACACGAAAAAATCAATCAATCAATACAGCTTAACAAAAGTTCTCTTCAAACGAAGTGTGACAAAGTAAAAATCTCAAGAAATTGTATATCCTTTTTTAAGTAAAACAGTATATACAGATCTTTCTTTATTAAGATCTAATTCAGATCTTATTTTAATTTCTAATTCTAATCTAATGTATCAGAACCATTGTCGGTTCGGGATAAATAAAGACAGATATCCTGGTAAACAGTTCAAACCAAACGTTTTCACATGAATTCGATTTCTTTGCTGGGAAATGGCTTAGAAGTTTGTATTGTCAGCCATTGTATATTTAATGTCAAAAAGAATTAAAAACTGTGCGACGTATGTAATTTCTGGTTCTTATGATGCATATCAGCGCCATTATCAGTTCGGTTGATTTCGCAATAAATAAAGACAGATTTCCTGGTAAAGAAAAGTTGAAACCAAACGTTTGCTAGCCGAGTTCAGTTGAACAAAAGGAAAAGCCTCCATTACGTCAGTTACATATACATATTGAGCAGTTCATTTGAACTGGTTTTAATCAATATTCTTATGTCTTTTTTGCTTTGTTTTTAGTGCTTTTGAAAAACATTTTAAGAGCATTTTGTCATTTTTGGCAATGTTTTAGGCCATAAAAACCCGCTCCTACTTATTACTAGAGCAGTGCCAGAATGCACAGTGAATACGAACAGAAGGCGAGTAGTGAAGACTATGAAATGTCCGGTAACACAAATAGATTCTATGTAGACAAAGCCGGCAGTAAATTGCTGTGAATAAGCTTCTCGGCGTTTCCTAAATTCAATATGAAAAATGCAGACTTCATTACATTATCATGTTTTTGGACTAGAAAAGTTTGCGGAATATCTGAAGGACTACCCACATAGAGGAGATCATAACTCCATCTCAGAAGAAAAATGACAGGAAATTTACTGATGAAGTAAAACTGAAAGCTCTGCTCCAAATACATTATTTTGTTCGGATATCGAAGTCGTTCAGACACATCTCCTTCGATTTCTCGAAAACTGACGAGTTCTTTCTAATTTTTTTATTGCACCCGAGCAATAGATAAACCACTTTACAAGTTTGAAATAGGATGCAAACACTAAAACAAGTCATACAATATTAACTCAAAGCACCGAGGAACTTGCAATTAAACGAGCTCAACCCAATTTTACATGTGAGAGGGAATCCTCTCTGGGAATTTAATTTGTATGGATTTTATGCTCAGGGCAGTTGTGTGATGGGAGTGGGAAAGGGGAGAGAAGTGAGCTTACCATCGTGTGTTTATTATATGAGGATTAGGTATGAGTTGATATTTGGGAAGGTGTGATTTGATTTTAGTTGTACCATTACTGGATTTTCCCAGGTTGTAGAGTCTACCACCGGGAACCAGGTTTAGGGTGGTGAAGAATTTGTTTTGTTTAGTGATGGTCTTAATGCGGGTTTATAAATATTCAAGGTTATGTCGATTTACGGTTTATTAGAGGAGATAGGTTGAAGAGTGCAGTATAAGTTTTGTTCAGCTGACGGGGAATATAGGGTTTCTACTTGAGACGAGTGTCTAGGATTTTACCGATTAGACATTTTACTGACTTGTTGGATGGGAGCCAAGGAACTGGTGAATTTTCTATTTCAATAGTTGAAGGGTGGGTTATTCTTTTAAGTGCTAAGATTTTTGCTTCGCATTTTGCTTTAAGTTCAGGCGCCATTTTGTTGCCCAGTCAGAGAAATTGTTGATAGCTGAGTGTAAATTGTTGATTTCTACTGATATATCATGGTTTGCAGAGAATATCACGGTGTCATCTGCATATAAAAACATGTAACAGATTGTGGTACTTGGTATATCAGCTGTAAACAAATTGAAGAGGGTCGGGGAGAGAGACGAACTTCCAGGTCCCTCGGCTTGAATTATCTTAGGAGCGGAGAGAGAGAATTTTATTAGAACCGAATAGCTTCTATTTTCGAGAAAACTGCTGATGATTTTCACACGATAATCGGAGGTGCCGTAGTTCCTCAAGACTGCAGAGCAATATTGCTTATTTTGAAACGCTTGTCTTATGGTTTCTACTATTCTGAGAAGCTTGTGTGTGATCGAATGAAGAGGGCGGTATCCGAATTGAAAAGGAAGGATGGTTTTTTGAAGAAATTTATTAAGTCTGATTAGAATCAGTACCTGGAAGATTTTAGACAGAGTTCGTAAAAGGCTTATGGGTCTGTAACTAGAGGGATGTATGGGAATTTTTTTCAGGTTATAATATTGGAATTATAATGGTTTTTTTTTCAGTTTGCCGGGAAATAGCCTAATCTGAGGCAGCCGTTCAAGATAGCAGTTACATAAGCAATGGAATGAGATAAATGCTTTAGAACTGTTGGGGATACCGTATATTTCTGGAGAATAGTGTTTTTTTGTATTTTTAATTATTTGTTTGACATTAGAGGGAGAGACATAACTAATTGGTAATGGAGCAGTATGGTATGGGGATCTTAAAATCTCTTCTACAAAATTTTGGAAATTCAGATCTGTTGAAATATTGGGATAAAAAGGATCTGTGAAAAGGTTGGCAAGCATTTCTAATTTGTCTACTTCTGTACATGCACACTGAGAATTACCGGATAACGGAGGATTGCTTGATTGGGGTGGGAGGAATGACGAAAGGGTTTCCACAAAGTATCAATATGTGGAAGTAGTTTTTGGAAGTTTTGATAGCGAAACATACTTAACTTTTCGTGAATCTTATGAGTTATCTGATTTAAAGCGAATTTTAAGTGAGATGGCGGGAGTGTTTGTCATTGCCATCTTATATTTCGATTTTGTCTAATAAGATTCAGGATGTGAAGGGGACTTGGTGAGGGTGCCCCTGGTTCTCGTAATTGGGAGTAGTCGCATTTATTGCAGTGCCAATAGTGTTGCCGAAGAAAGAGAGAGCTGAAGCACTTTGATCTGGGGTTCTTAAGAAAGGTGACAAAGGGGTAGGCAGATATAGAAAGAAACTCTTCGAATAGTTTTCAATTTATATTCTTATGGATATATGTGTTGGGGTGATTAGATACTATGATAGTAGCATTACATTAGAGACGCACCGCACAGTGAGTTTGATTAAGTTAGAATAGGTTGGAATAACGGTTTCGTAAAGTTTTTGCATATTGCAATATCTAGGACATCCGGAAGAATGCGGCGATTTTATGGATAATGAGAGGATGCAGGGGGAGACGAGACAATTAAATTATTGTTGATAGTATATCCGAGTAAAGAATTTCCATTCGAGGTGAAAGATCTGCATCCCCATGTTCGGCGTTGAAGTCGTCTTTGGCTGTCGCAGTAGTAAGTTTTGAGAACTGAGTGTAAAGGTGAGTTTGTTTCAGGGGAATGTTAGAAGGCTTATATACTGTAATTAATGTGATTAGAGTACCGTGTGACTAATGGAGCGCAATTGCTATATTTTTATGCCCTGAGGTGATATACGGTGGTAGAGGATCGTGTCAAATTCGTTTTTTAATGAAAATTGCCACTACTCCTGCCGCAGTTTGAGAAGGTCTGTCGGATCTGTAAGTCAAGTAACCTGCGACATTAATCTTATCTTTGGACGTAAGGTGCGTTTCTGTGATTTAAGCAATAACTATACAACAATTATTTTATATTTAATATTATATTTTAATTATTTAATAGATATTTTATAAAATTTATTTTTGGGATGATTCCTTTTATATTCTAGTTTAGGAGAGTGAGACAAGTTAATTTATTGTGCGCATGTTGTTGACTGTTTTGATTATTATTGATATGAGATAAATATGGATGTGATCCAAGAACTATTTGGCTTTGGTTGTTGATTATGGTAATGAAGGCTTTGATTACTTGGTTTATTATTTCTGAGATTATATGAGGATGTAAGGAGGTGTGCTGTGGGGGCAGGGGGAGAGTGGGAGTGCAGAGTTAGTTAATGGGTGTTGTAGGTAAGTTGGAATAATACATTGTTGAGGAGGAGGGGGAAGGTTTCGAGGGAGCGGAGGGGGACGGTATTGTTGGGGAGGGATTCTAGACTGAGAATTGTTGGCACTAGCGGGAAGTGGGGGAAAGGAAGACGGGGAAGGGGAAAGGATTGTTAACTGCCTGTGAATAAAGATAGTTAAATGAACTTCTTTGCATGAATGCTTGTTGGCATTTTTTGGAAATATTTATATTTGCGCGATGACGCTAAGTAAGCTTGGTTCCAATTTAGGCAAGTGGGTTTAGTTGGAGGTTTAAGTTTCATTTACCTGGTTCATGGGAGTCAGCGCATCTCACATATTTTGGAGTTTTAGTACAATAATTTTTCGTGAGTCCGTAGTCCTTTGCATCTCATAGTAAATCAATTACGCCGTCTGAGTTCAACTGATACCACGGCACTGAAAAGTCTGTGGATGTTAAATAGTTTTTCAAAGGTTGATCTGTCAATCACTAAAACTGCACACAATGGCATGGGAGATTTATCAAATCTTAACAAGCAGGTTATTTTAACGTTCAGAATATTAGCCTTGTGAAGATAATCAACAATTTCACCTTCTTCGTAATCGATCGACACTCCACGAATTACTTCACTAAAGGTGTTGACTGATGGATCTCTGAACGTGTGATATTGGATCTTATTCTGTCCAGAAAGCGAAAAGTTTTTCTGGAATCGAATATTGAGTTAAAATAGTTTTAACGGAATTACCTTTTATGTGGGTGATAAAGTAAATATATTCTCATATATCCGAGGTTAATTTACTAACAAGTTCTTCATAGTTTGTAATTTCGTGGATAAATACTGAAGGTGGCTTTTTGATCATAAGCTCTCTACGGTCAGTCGAATTTTGGGGATTTTCCTGGCAGTCATCGTCCGTCTGAAGCCCGAGTGGGGAACATCTGTTCCTTCTTGGTAAACCCGTTACGCCAGGGAGAGAACTGGCCTTGCGTTTCGCGCCGGTTACCTGGAGGTTGCTGAGACTGCGTTGTCTTCGGTCTGACCTTAGTGCTTTGCTGTTGACGGTTGAGTTCTGGTAGAGATGATGTTGATGCACTGCGGAGACATCTGGAACGGTGTCTCCCCTTGGGGGGGGGTGGATTTGAGCACTTTGTAGCACTGTGGAAACTTTTGAGCAAGAGTAGACATAACCATTGCATTGAATAAGTCGGGCTAAACACTATAGTTGAAAGTGACTGACTGCTTGTCGGGCAGTAGTACGAGATCTTATGCGGTAGGCGCAGGAACGTCACAGAGTAAAGAAACTTTGCTGGTCGGTGCTAGCTGAGCCGCACGGTGCGGAGCGATCCGCACAGTACGATGGTCGACGAGAGAAAAATCTGACGAGTTGTATTGAAGCAAAGTATGCTACGAAACAACAGCCCTCGACAGAACTGCCGTAAACCGAGTACTGATTGGGAGTGGTAGCTCAGTGCATCGACTGATGTCACTGCAGCGCCTCTGACCGGGAGGTCCTAGGTTCGAGTCCTGATGGCGGCAGGATTTTAGACACTAGCTTTTCAGCTAGGTCGAATTCAGTCGCTGTCTGGAGGAGAATTCTAGCGGCCGGCTTCTCCGATCGGTAGTTTTCCGTGGTTTCTCCGATGAACACCAGGCGAATGCCGGAGCAGTACCCTACCAAACGGGCCACGGACCGCTCGCGATCTGTCCTTCCTCTTCCTTGTCCTATCCTCTCCCCTTACACACACACACTTACACTAACATGCACTACACTACCATATATTCCGGGAGGCCGGTCGGGAGCTTAGAGCTTGTCCCGGCTGGGGTGGTGCCCCGCTGGTGGGAGAGTCCTGGTTAGGGGGAAACCCCACTAGCTGACGGTAGGTCGGCGCCGGATCTCGCCATCCAGCGGGGAAAGATCACCGCGCATATCACGAGAAAAAACATGCACTACACTAACGGGACTAATGACCAAAGCAGTTGACGTGCCCGGAAACACGAAAAAATCAAATCAACCGAGTACTGAGGGTGTGCACAGAACATAATAAGAAAATCTCTAAATGACGCTCATCTGACACGGACAATAAAACATGTTCAGAATATAGCATCAAAAGGTTTAGACAAATTTAACAATATGCTTTGTTTATTTTAATAATACAAAGTGTATGAAGTACGCGAAACGTTTGGAATAAGAGAATTTCAAAAACCTACATCATCTCGGAAATTTATGAGTGTATTTATATTCATAGTACATCCAAATTTTTGTAGCATTTCCTAGAATTTGTAATATGACAGTAATTTAATAATGTATATAATCTTGATGCAGTATGTATTCTTGTAGATGAGAATTGGTGCATTTTGAAATTTTGAAACCATCACCTTTATATTGTTAAAAATATGCTCCATATATTCCCCGCGTTTACAGCAACATTACAGGACTCGAGTCGCACTACTTCGTTGCACACGCCCCAACGTTTCAGCAATCAACGTATCACAATCGCGTGTATTTGCGCAAGGTATTGGGCGTCGCCCGACGGGGTAGTATAAATGCGATTCTTACACATTCCTCACATACACGATTCTGGCATACAAATATACATCACACTATTCGTCTGTGGTAAACCTTATTTCCACTATTTCGCACGGTTGGCTACTTGTCAGTAATGCTCGAATACCGAACGCAACATTAACACTCGCTGCTACAAGGCGCGTTTGAAAAGGCAATGTTCTATTATCGCGATAACAGCGGTAACCCTGATCACGAGTACCGATTGTGTTCCCGCTCTCACTAACCATTGTTAACATTTACGTTGCAGGCTACCCCCGAATGGAGAGAACAGAAATAGCATGTCTTGTGGATGAGACAGTTCTGTTCAGAACAAAGATATAGATCATGGTAGAGAAATTCCCCAAAAATCATTAAATGCGTTTCTAAATTGATGCTCAAAATGGCAAATAAATATGAACACTTCTAAATCACAACCCAAAATATTTACGCTACGAAGACCTAAATTGGCCATTACTCTAAAAACAAAAACAAATCATCCAATGAGATATTTAGGCGTACTATTAGAGAAAAAACTCACATGGAAATCTCACATTACAGAAATAGCCAATAAAACATATTTGAAAATGGCAAAACTATATCCACTCAAAAATAGCCACTCTACACTAAGTATAAAACGTGGGATAACTATTTAAATCAGATATTAGACTATCTCTTAATTAAGTTAGCCCTGTCCGGAGTGGAGCAGCAGAAAGTAAAATAGTATACAAATTGTACAACATAAATTGTTAAGACATATCATTAAAGCCCCTTGTTACGTTTCAAATAAACAATTCAGAAATGAACTGCAAACAGAAAACTTCAGCAATCACTTATAGCACACACTTTTATTAGATTATCTGAAAATTGCTTTGAAGCCTTAGTAAAAGCGGATTGTGCCAAAAAGGTCATTCCAGGACGTTCAACAGAATCATTAAAATTAATTCAAGGATCCCAAAGGACACATCATGCCACCATAGATACACACTTTACTAAGTATAAAAAATAAAGGATCTTTAAACACGAAAGCATCCCATTAAACAATAATATTTTAGACATTCAAAATCAAAAAAATTAAAATTTCTTAATTAAAACAAACATTCCAAAACCAAGCGGGAGCTTCGCATAAAATGAACTCTCCGCCTTCACATGCCCTATCCCAGTTTTTGTTATATTGCATTGCAAAACTCTGTAAAATCTGTATGATTGATCAGATAGTAAATAAAGATGTTTAAAAAAGTCCAGGCTGATGTTAAGTTTGTTTGCTGCAGCAGGCAATTAAATCGTGTTTACGGCTTTATTGTAAAGCTTTCCCTTCCATACAATTAATGTTGTCTCCCCTACGTATGAAGCATTAGTACGGCAGATATGTCAAGGTCGCGGGTAAGGTAACAATCTTTCTAGACTTCTTGGTCAGTGCGTCCAGAAAAACTGGCGCATGGCGTACGTTGTACAAAATACTCCGGGGTGGCGATATAATCCTCTAGTGGCAGGATTTTCGACACTAGCTTTTCAGCTAGGTCGAAGTCAGTCGCTATCTGGAGGAGAATTCTAGCGACCGGCTGCTCTGATCAGTAGTTTTCCGTGGTTTCTCCGATCAACACCAGGCGAATGCCGGAGCAGTACCCTAACGGGCCATGGACCGGGCGCGATCTGTCTTTCCTTTTCCCTGTCCTATCCTCTTCCCTTACACACACACTTACACTAACATGCACTACACTACCACATATTCCGGGAGACCGGTCGGGAGCTTAGAGCTTGTCCCAGCTGGGGCGGTGCCCTGCTGGTGGGAGAGTCCTGGTTAGGGGGAAACCCCACTAACCGACAGTAGATCGGCGCCGGATCTCGCCATCCAGCGGGGAAAGATTACCGCCACCTTCCGCGAAAAAATATGCACTATACTAACGGGACTAATGACCAAAGCAGTTGACGCGCCCGGCAACATGAATAAATCAATCAATCAATAACCTATAGTGGCGATATAATAGGCCTATTAACGTTTTTGGAGGAGTCAATTTACAGTTATTGCTCAAAATTCTGGAATATTAATATCAATTTTCTCTCATAAAGCAAAAGGTATTGTTTATTAAAATGAAATACGTTATTTACTATTTCAAATGTTACTTGAGAGTAAAATTAAACATTTTGAATCGAAAATAGATTCGTTTCATAATTACGTTCATTTAAGAGTGCAACAATTTTATTAACTTTCTAAGTGTAGGTTAGGAGGTGAAATAAAGATTTTAAAAAATCTCCCTGCCCGTAAGATGTTATGTTATTGTGTTACGATGATCTTTCACGTACTTGCTATACATGAAAAAATATAATAACTTAATAAAACATAACACAATCAAAGAATTTGCCATTGAAACATATTGGTGACCTTTGGTAAAGTATTTAAACAAGTCAAGCTTAAAAAGAAAATAAACATGAAATAAATAATAAGTAGGAAGGTATATAAACGTAATGCAAATCTCGGTTGCTTGATAAAAAAATCTCCGGGAAATATACTTTTGTATAAATCAATCGTTCGTCATGGTACTTCGAGCGCGCTTTGCACTTGACTACCCCGCTGCAGCTTGCATGGGTACTACTCGCGCAACTTTTCTTGAACGATGACCTTGCTTGCCTACCTCGAGCAATAAACAGTTGAAGACAAAAGCTCGCAGCGAGCACTGATAACATTCCAAGCATTAAAACATGGTAGGCGCGAAACAGTGTAGTCAAAGCTAGTTGCTTTCACAGTCGAGAACTTCTGTTCAGCTTAATCACCATTGTCTAAAGAAATGGCTGAGGCAGGTGTCCAGGTCCTTCAAGGGAGGCACCTAAAACTCCTATCTAGTATCCCTGCTGTTGCCTACACTGAGCGATGTCCCGGCCTCACACGTAGCAGGTTTGACTTTGATTTTCGAGAGGTTGGCATTCCTGTAAATACTCTCGTGGCCGACTTTGTAACTAATACCCCCACTCCGCCCCCATTTCTTCAATCCATCGTTCAAGAAAAGTTGCGCGAGTATTACATACCCTTTCGGATTTAGAAAAGTAATGCGACCGGCGTCAGAGAAAGTGGCCTTCGTTCGTAGGAGCGCAGGGCCTCCCAAGTGTAGCGTCAAGTTGGCAGCCGTGTGTGGGAAGAGGAGCGGGAGTATCGCATACCTGCGGGCTGAATAGCCTCGGCAACACGGCGTTGGGATATATTTAGACCAAGTGGACGCCAGCTTGACCTGGAAAGTCACGTGGTAGACGCGAGTCTCCCTCCTACACCTAGGACGGTCACGTGACGGCTACACTCTAGGTACAAAATCGAGCCGACGAGCTCACACGGGGGTTTTTGTTCTGGAAACCTCGCGCGATGCGCAAAACTTTACGCCCAGGCTGGAGCGTGTCGTGCCTCTTGCACGGGTGACGAGGTCACGGTAGTGGCGCGGGAGAAGCGTTAGTGGAGGCGGGGCCTCCCTAGCTATGTGGGGTATCCACAGGGAAATACTCAAAAGTGTGTAGTTTCGGAGCAGAATTTAGTTATTGTACATACGTGTAAATAAACTTGTACATACTTGTAAATGTCTGTGTGTTTTTCTCGATGACGCCCCACCAAGTAGGCCAGTTGCGCGTGCGGATGTAGTTTCACATTGCTCGAGTACGAAGCCCTACGTACAGTATGTGAGAATAAGGATGCATATACAAGTGCAATGTCTTGCATTAATAGTACGGACTCATGTTGGATGAAATACAGTAAATGAGTTACTTCGTTGTTCTTTCAAGATCAGTTAACGCTTCTCTCAGGCACAAAAGAGTTAAAGCGTGACTTCCGCGTCCCAAAACCTTGGGTTCCGTATCAAAGGAGACAGAAAAGTCAAAGCCAATTTTTGTCCCATCATTTTCTGAAGAATTACGCCATTAAAGTTTTCAAAACTGTTTTTTGATGTTGTCATTATTACGAAGTAAATTTTGCAAGCCATGTTTTCCAGTCCATGATTATCTATTATAAGACAAATTTTAAACGTCTTTGTAGTTGGTAACGTATTGATTGATTCTGGCGCGAAGAGTGACGAACTGCAATCTGTTTGGGGGTGTAGTTGCATCAAAGCAGCGTCGGTCTCCTTCTCCAACGGCAGACGGGATATGACGTCGCCGCCCTCGCCGCGGCGGGCGGGTGCTCAAAGGCGCTGGCTGGCTCGTGTGCGTTACGCCGCGGCGCGGCTGGGAGCGAGTCGCTTGGGGAAGGTCGACGGCGCAGCCAGCGCTCGCGTCTGCAGCGGCACTTCATTTGACTTGGCCGCGAGGGCGCGGGGGCGCGGGCGAGCGGGGGCGGGAGGTGGACGTTGGCGGCGTGGGCGCCGCGACGGGCGAGGGCCGGCGGCGGCCAGGGGCGCGGGGAGCGGGGCGCGTCGCCGGCACAAAAGGGCACAAAGGGCGTGGATGGCGGGGGTGGCGGGGACGTCGGGGCCCCGCGCCCCGGAAGTCGAATCAAGTTGTAAGAAGCGCCAGCGCAAGTTCTCTGCGATTCAAGAACACGACCGCCGCCGCCCGCGAGGGACGCGCGCGGGGCGCGGAGAAAAGGGGCGTGGCGGGGTGGGGCGGGTGTGTACAGAAGTTGGCAACTCGGGCGCCCCCAGTGCCCCGCGGCGGCGATGCCTTATTAATGGGGCGCAGGCGGGGGCGGGAGCGGGGGCGGGGCGTGGATGGAGGAGGAAGCTCTCGACGGGGAGAGTGGGTGGGGGGAGCGGGGGCGAGGGGGGCGGCGAGCATGTCGCGCAGGTGGGGGCCAAGCGCGGGGACGCCGAAGCAGGGAGGGGCAGCGGTTGGCTCCAGCAGCGACACGCCGGCGGGCGAAGGGGGAGGAAGGCCTTGTGCCCAAGTTGCCGCTACTTGCTGTACGGAGGCAAGCCTACGAGTTGGAATTCATTGCAAAACGTCGAGCAAATTCCACTCGCGAGAATCAAAACATGAATGGGTTGAAGTCCTTGTCAGGAAGAGTATGTTTCTAAATTCTATTGATTTACTCGTAAGTTCAAGATAAATTTGACTCTCCTTGTAATTCAATGACTCGTCAAGGATTTACGAAGTACGACACACTTCCTACAACAGCTAGGACCACGATAGCCTTGTCTCAATCTTATCTCAAATTAATCGTTGTTCTCAATGAAACAAACATAGAACACACAGACGATTGTAACTTCCAACATTTTTTCCGGTCTGAATCCTGACCGTGGTGTAGGGGAGAGTTAGGTTAACTGGTCCTATTGCAAATGTATAAAACATTCCATATTTGACTAAAACTGAAGGCACAATCCTCATGATTGTTCCCACAATATAAGGAGAATGCCTCACTGAAATATCATGCGAAATATCAGGTGTATATGTCAAGTAAATAAATTTTAAAGCATATTAAAGAAAGTGGATCAGTTAATCTAACTCTCCCCTACTAGTGCAAGAAACCAGCACCTTCTAAAAGTACAAGAGTCTATGCCATTCCTATTAAAGATGTATAGAACACAATATACTACAGTGCATATTGAGAGCTTTGCGACTGTATGCCCATCAAGATCTGAAATGTCAATCCTATGAGATCACGACTATCCATTATAAGTTCGTTTCAAGGTTATAGACGTTCAAAAGTCACTTTATTTCAGAGTAGTTACAAATGTCAACAGCCAGTCTTTTCTGATGTAGATGGTAGTCGACAAAGAACATAAAGAAACGTAGTGGTTTTACAACGCATACATTCTCGTATTATTGATAACGGTTAGTATGTAATACTAGCAGAATTTTCTGACTTCTATTCTATTTACAGTTCACACATTACTAGAAAACTCCCTCACCAAATAAATAGCTACATATTTACATATCCCATCCATACTTTGAAAAAAGTTTAAATAAAAATGGTCTTCTGTCCTTGAATTCTTTATATTTGATTGATTTGGTATTTCGTGTATCCGGTCGCTATAACTAAGTGTATCATTAATCCCGTAAATGTAGCTCATGTTTTTGTCACGGGAGGTGGATATGTTCTTCCCCTTCTGGTGAGTTCCGGCGTCGACCTACACGTCGGCTTGCGGGGTTTTCCTCATCCAGATGTCACCCACTAGTGGGGTATCGCCTCGGCCGGGACAAGCTCTAAGCACCCTCGTCTCTAGACATGATTGGTAGTATAGTGCATGTAAGGGTAAGTGAGGGAAGAGGATAGGATAAGGAGAGGAAGCCGACCTCTAGAATTCTTTTCCAGACAACGGCTGAATTCGACCTAGTTGTCTAGCTAGGGTCGAAAATCCCGTCACAGTCGGGACTCGAACCCTAGAACCTTTCGGACAGTGACACTGCAGTGACATCAGTTAATACTCTGAGCCTCCCTTGATTTAAAAAATGCACTACACTCACAGGACCAATCACCGTAGTAGTTGACACGCCCGGAAACGCCAAAGAATCAATCAATCGATTGAAAAATATAAATTCGGGGGAAAATCCGTTGTACGGTTTAGATGCTAATGTTCTTGTCAGCCGACGAATGGATAGATGGATAGACGTTTTGATTAAAATAACTTTTCCTGTATCAATGACTCCCAAAATAGATTCTGAATATGCTAAATTGATTTGAATATGTTGCAGTATAGAATGAAGGAATATATTACAAACGTAGGAGCAAGAAATATCAAATATTTCGGTTTCTGTTCATTCTCAATTCATTTTTTTATTCATAACCCTTCTCATTCAATTTCCAGGCTTGCGCTATTTTGCAGATTCGAACCGACCACTGTCACTACCGACAGTCATAGTTACCGTCAACCATACCATAGTTGTTGGTAGGGGCTGTTCTGTTCTCGGCCAAATTGGCCGCTTCTGTTCGTCTGATGGGAATCGGTATCGCGAGCAACAGCGCAACCCCCATCAGTCTCTTACCGACGCGTTTCCAAGACCTTTACATCGGGTGTCCCACTACCTATGGATCACCTCCATAACTTCTAAAGGGTTCAGGATATCGAAATGCAGTTTTCGCTGAACAATGCAGAATCATGAGGCAAGTAGCATGCCGTAGAGAAATTGTCTATAATATTTTTAGCTTTCGAGAAATTTAATCATCTTTGATTTTTAAATGGAACTATATATTTTTCTCGCCAGCAATGGATAGATTATGAAAATAGGAATAAAATGATGTATCATATGTTAGTATTTTGATAATAATTTGAGTATAAAATTAGATTTTCTCGCTTGAGATTTTCAAGTAAACGAGGCAGCCTTTGCTATAGTCGCCTTTGGGGGAATGTGGCCTTCGCGGCGTCGATGCTGTTTTGTGGAGAGAGGAGTGTGTGAGAGGGGTGGCCGCGCAGGATTTAGGAGTAATGCAGCAATTTATGGACTTCACACGAAAAACTTATGAATAAACATCAATTTTAACAATCGGAATGAGAGATTTTTTCTTATTTGTTTATCTGAATTGAACTTTTCTTCTTCTGAAATTCCAAATCAACGATAATCGAAAAGAACGAAATAAAAAATATTGTAGCGAAAATGATAATAATAAAGGTAATTTTCATACTAACAAGAATCGAGCTCAGTGCAGAAACAAGCTGTCATTTTAAAACATCGGAAGCGAATGAATGCTTAAAGATTTTCATTGTAATATCTCGTTTATACATCAAGTAATAGATAGGTAAATATTTTCTCTTATTATTTACTGTTAATAACCTTCCTATTTAAACACGTACCTAAAGAACAAAGCAATAAAAATTTTGAAATACTTTTGACAGTTCTATCAGTGTAAATTTATCAAACTTTAACAAAAATGCATATCTGCAGTCGCGACTGCTATTACTGATTAGAGAGTTTCTCACTTCATAGCGACAAGTGCTGCCACAAACTTGAAAATCAACGGCAGAAGACAAAAGTGCAGTTTTCTTTTCCTGTTTTCTTCATGATCATCATAGTCGTATGGTTGCAAAGTGGCCGAGTGATCATTTTATTTAAAAATGAAATTTAACAACGAAGACACGGCGGTTGGCTTCTTGCTCAGTTTGATAATGATTTTCATTATTATCATCTTCCTTACGCTACCAATTTTATATACCGTTCTTTGGAACGACCGATGTTTTGAAATTTCAGTGGAAGATAAATAAATCCAGATAAATAAATGGAAAAAAGCTCCCATTCTGGTGGCTAAAATTAGTATTTCTTAATGTGATGTCTATGTCAACACCAAGGATTGCTGTAGTTGTGCCTCTTATCCCCCACTGCCACCCCTCACAGTCTCTCCTCTTCACGCAAGAAGTCTTGACGCCGGAAAGGCCACCTTCCCAGAAGGCGAGAGTTGCAAGGGCTGCGTTACACGATTGATCGTTTAATTAAAAATCAAATGTCAAAAAGTCTAATTTGATACTTAAATTACTATCAAAATATTATCATATAATGCATCATTTTAATCCTTTTTTCATGATCTATCCACTGTTGGTGAGAAAAATATAAAGTTCCATTTAAAAAATCGAAGATCATTAAATTTCTCGAAAACTAAAAATATTATAGACAATTTATCTCTGGTATGTTACTTGCCCTATGATTCCGCATTATTCGGCAAAAACTGCATTTCGATATCCTGAACCGTTTAGAAGTTAAGGGGATGGTCCATAGTTGGTTGGATACCCGGTAAACTCTAATTCCGCTGATCTTGTTGTTGCGTCTCGATATTTATCTCCAGTAAAATCAAATATGCTTTTGCCGTGATATTGGCAATTCCTAGAGTAAATATAAAAATATAATTTTCGTTACGAAGTTTGAAAATAAATTGAAAATTAATAAAGACTGCCATAGGTGTATACAAGGTGATTCAGTTCTCGTTGCTAATACGCCGAGATTTTATCCCGTATATAATATACAGACTGAATTTGCCAAAATTGGATACTCGTTTTTTTCTAGGGCTTTTATCCAGCCAACTGCCGGTTATGCTTTACGTCCCGATGGGACGCATATTCGACCATACACTAGATCAACATACTTGCGGGCTCCTCTGATCTGGGGTCAGCAGAATGCGAGGCCCTCCGTGACAACACATACAAAGTCAAGGGACAAACAACCATGCCCAAGGCGGGACTCGAACCCGCGACCCTTCGGACCTAAGCGCTGAGTCGGTACTCGCTCTTAGCCACCTCGGCCATCCAGGTCGGCTGATACGCGTTTACTTTTGTAAATAATTATCGTTAAAACTTGGACCATGCGCTTGTGCTCGAGTAACATGGGCTACAGCAAGTGAGCGAGCGCCTTCACCACACGTTAGGGCTCGCCACTTCTCTGGGAAACAGTTGCTTATACTTTTCGTGAAGCCCCGGAAGCGAGCACAAGGCAAATAGTGAACGAGGTCAACAACGCATTACAGTCCCTCGTCTGGCAAACAATCCATGCGGAGAGATAACAAATTTTTCATTTCCAGCCGGTGCAGCATCATTTGCGCAGTAGAGACTTACATCGTCGTTTTCAATTCTCTAGGCACTTCCTGCGCGAATGCAAAGAAAACCAGGTATTTCGTTTTTCGTCAGGTGAAGCGTGTTTTACAAGAACTGGCACAATTAATGTGCACAATTTGCATGTGAGGGCCGAGGAAAATCCACATGTTGCTCGTAGTGAAGCTCACTAAGTAAATGTGTCGGATCGCATTGTACATAAATTTACTATCGGTACTTACTTTTTACCCAAGCATTTAAAAGATGTCCAGTATCTGAATTTTATAAGTCGGGTACTACCAACGCTTTCGGAGCAGGGGTTAATGGGAGACCGCGTTTATGCTACCGAAGTCGATAATCGTGTTGACCTTTTCCGGCGCATTTAAATCGTGGCGGCCGAAATAAAGGTGTAACCCGGCAAAGTTGCGTGCGTTACGGAGGTCGTCCGGGACAGATGCCTACTTTATGTTCACGCAGGAGGAGGCCAAATTGAACACTAGTAGATCCCATATTACACGTGGTGAAAATGCAAAATTTTGGCTGCATACGTAAGTATGATAAATTATCAAAAATAACGCTTTAATAATAGTTTTCTCTCTCCTTTCACTTTCGTTAGATAAGAAGGCAATGATAGCAATAGGGAACAGTATTGAATGTAATACTTGGACTACATTTTCTGTAAAAAATGACCAATGACAAAAAACTTATTTTTTCAAAAATTTGGATAGGGTATACGCTGATTCCTTTTGCACTCATGAATTATTTAGTGTACTCATTCATCGGGTCCTGTATGTGCAACGAGGAATGAATTACCCTGTATTTTAATTCCTTGGAAGATCAAGTTCTTTGATTGTAAGGAAAACAGTTCAATATGAAATTTGTTACGTCAGGAACGATAATTTTTATTAAAATTGTCAGTTTCTACATATCGCACGAATCAATGTTTCGTAGGACGTTGACCTTCATCATCAGGATCTAATAAAAACATAAAAATGATATAAAATATCAATGATATTAATTACAAATGTTTGAAACTGAAGAATGAAAATATTCATAAAAAAGTATGACATACTTCTAATTGAATTTAATTTTTGTTAATACAAATTTTAATTCGGACTTCAAGTATTTAGAAGACAATAAGCAAACTGAAACAATGTATAGAAATATTATCATAAGTTACTCAAACATATAACATAATCGAGTACCTCCTATGAGAGAAAAAGCATCATTAAATAAATTAAATTTAAATTTACCTGCAGTTGAATGCATATAGAATATGATGAACGTATATTACATGTTGAACTCATATGTATCAATTTCATCTTTATAGTCATGTTAAAGTTGCCGTTGTGAATGTGGCGGCGGCCTGGATTGATCTGAAGTTAGCAGGATTGTTGATACAGAAGACGGTCGAGGGGTGAGAGGCGTAAGGAAGGGGGAGGGGAAATTGGGAAAGAAAACGGTTATTTTGTAAAAATACTTATAGTGGGCCACATAGTTTGGTAAAAGAATTATGCTCTGTCATGGTATTCAGTGTTTGTTTATCTAGTTTTAGTACATTGTTTCTTTTGTCAGCTTTGAGAGGTATTTTGAGACTTTTTGTTATATGGTAGGGTTTTCAAAACCAAACTGATGGTTCTTGTTGATCCTGTTTTGTTAAAGAGTTTTGTCGTTCACTGATTACTTATATATTATTTGCATGTTCTCTTTTCTTTCTTTTAATTTCCATGAAGTGTGACCCACGTAACAGCAGTAATATTTAAGGCATTCTAAGGCTAAAATTAAATCATTTTGATCTAATTTTGAGACAGTATCCTTCTTGTGTTTTATAAACGAATTTTTGTTTAAAATAGAGTTCCGTATTTTAACGTTGTAATTCTCAAGAAATGTTTGAGTTGAGGGTTTATTGATGGAATAAATGGTAATATGATATACTGTAACCGCTTGTCGTCGGCTACATTTATGACCAACAAAAAAATAGAAGCGATAACACTCGACATTACGCCCTACACGTAGTTTCTATAGTGGCGAAGAGATGGCGTCAGCCAGAAAAAGATTTCTGAACGCACTCAGACTATAGCCAATCAGAAACTTTTGTGGAAATACGGACGTGGCGTGAACTTGTGTCAGAAGAGCTCGTTCTCTTTCATGTTCGAGTCGCCTAGGTGAACGGTTGGCTACAAGTACACCACACAGTCGACGAGGGACACGCGGAAGATACCGGAATGCAAAAGCTTTAATAAAAGGTAAATGCCTGAACATTTTTCATGGAATTACGTACTGTGAAATGTCGTGAGATTACATGGAATTTAAAATGAATATTAAACAAAAAAGCAACGAATGAAAGAACGACAGTGGTAATAGATCGAAATGAATTTGTAAAACCACGTTGCTGCATTCTTGTTGCTAGAAAATGGAGGATTATTGTAACATAGGACATGTTTTTTTCTTTGTTACAGCTTTAATTTTATTTTTCATCTTATTTCATTTTATTTTTGGAATTTCACTTTGGAAATCCTATTATGGAATTTTGAGAATTATTAGAAGTACGGATTATCCAACAACTAGCTTGACTTTTGCTATTACGAAGTCATAACTTGGAGTTTTGGACTCGCATTCTGATGTGACCATCGCCTCTGCGAAAGCTGTGGTAAAACTTCGCTGAACAACTAGGAGACGGCGCTCGAAAATATTCCAATTTCGACGCGACAGGCAACGCACGGACCTTGCAGAAGAACGACGACCTTGAGGCGCGAGCGTCGCGCGATAGCCAGCTACACAGCGCGGGACCAGCTTGAGGAATTCGCCGGTCGTGAGTCACATAAAAA
Organism: Teleogryllus occipitalis; assembly: GCA_011170035.1. Taxonomy (NCBI): domain Eukaryota; kingdom Metazoa; phylum Arthropoda; class Insecta; order Orthoptera; family Gryllidae; genus Teleogryllus; species Teleogryllus occipitalis. Next base: position 16,447 of record BLKR01003574.1, on the reverse strand, counting down.
CAGAGAGAACATTCATTAAATTTCAGTCTGGAAAACTTCTAAGATAGAATTATAATTGTACTAACTAAAACGTTGCAATGTGAGCTTCCCTCAATAACAGACGTTGATCAGGCAAGTTTCATAGAACATTGGTCTTGCTAGCCAGTAAATTCATTTCTTTTCTACAGTCGTAAGATGAATCAGATTAGAGTAATCCTTATGTTTATGATAAAAGTTGTTTTTGTACATAATCATTTATCTAGATTCATATGTAATTGATTTAATACTGTTTCAAACCATTTAAGAGAAATTGCCTGTGTGAAATTTTGAACAGGAGTGGAAGCCGTTCAAGTATTTCTTTTAAAGTGTTACTCCATAGACAGTTAACAGACGTTATAAAACAAAATTTCGTACTGAAAGGCTACGTAGAAGCCGAATGTCAAGTGTGAATATTAAGTGTAACGTAATTAGTGATTTAAAAGGTATTAGAGAATTTTGAGTATTGTTTGTATGTATTTCTTTTGCAGGATGAGTATTTGAACTGTGATTTGTGTGTCTCATGAGTGATATTTTTGTGAAGTGTACATATGTATTTATTGCTTGTTTCTTGTAAACGGGGATCAACGTTATTGTCGCTTTAGTGAAAACTGCAGTTTAGGTAGGGAATTAACTACCATAGTTTAACATAAAAGTGAGAACATAGGAGGATATGTGAACTCCATTGTACAGAGAATTTCATTCGTTAGAATACATGTTATCTGTTATTTAAAACTATACAATTGTGTTTGCTTGTTATTTGATCATTAGTTTAGCAAAGACGAACCCACTACCGATAGGGAAGTTTATCCATTAATTGAGATATTCCCAGGTTTGCGTGACGGTGTAACCACACGTCACGAAATAAGTAAATGATAGATTTACTTGAGTAATTGCGGTTACAATACTGACAATGTTTTTGTATTGAAATATTTTTGTAAGATTTTTTATGGGCCATTTAAAGTAATTTTACACAAATGAAACGAGAAATATAATTTAGATGATAATTATTTCTTAATAGTAAAAGTAACACTTTCTCTATAGCTCATTAGAAAGGCAGGGCTCATACTTTCTATTACACGATCAACCAAATTCGTCAATATGAATTGTTTAATTTGTGGAAAATGAGAATACCCTAAATTCAAAATAGTACTAGTTGACGTAGTTTTTGTATACCATCTAGTGAAGGCACGTCAAACCGCGCCCGCACGAGCTACTTGCCCGCCTGGGGAGCCTGGTGCTCCTACAGGCACGGGCAACTTCCCCTGACTTCGGACACACAAATCCAGAAAGGAGTGAACATGCGCAAGCTGGAGCGGCGCGAGGCAGTGAATAATGGCTTTATACGAAAATATGTTTGCGAGACTTTTTTCTATCAAATAACCGAGAATTATATCATGTTTGAATTCTTCACTACTAATTACTATTTGATGTTTATTCTCTTACTATATTCTCCCGTCATCTTTGCTAAGTTGCAGGAATGTGTTTGAAGGGCGAATCCTTTCCTTGATTTCTTCTTTTTTTGTGTAATTAAATTTTCAGTTATTTATTATATTTAGCAATAATGTAAACTAAATCAACAAGTCTCTATTAGTCAACAGTTCTCGCTTACGAACGGACAGCGCTTTTAACAGACATGAATATTCGTTCATTAAACCTTCTAACTTGAACGTAGAAAGTTAGAAAGAACGTAGAAAGAACGTCATTCTTAAGTAAACAGAATTACAAAATCAATATACTTTTGATTTAATTTTTTTTTAAATTTTACTCTCAATTGAGAATTTGAAAGCTGACTGATGTACTATTTCATTTTAATGGGTCATTTCTTTGCCTTAAAGGGAAAATAGGAATTAATGTAGGTAGATTTGTGACAATTATCAAGAAACTTCTCCCAAAGACTGTCATGAGCCAAGTATCCAGTGACGTAGTACCTGCCACTCCGTAGCATTGTACAACCTTAATTTTTGAATCTGGCGCCAGTTTCTCTGTACGCAGTGCCCGCGAGCTCTAGTATGCTTGTTACCTTGCCAGCGATCTTGACATGCCTGATCTAGTGAAATGGTACTTCCGGATCGTATCAAAGTAACATCTAGATAATTGATTTTACCGTGATGTTCTTGTTCCGCTGTAAACAAAATTTTTGACTGATAATTGTTAAACGTTGTTAAAACCGTTTGTAAATGATCTTTGTGTATGATCATGAGAGCATTATAAACATATCGGGTATAATATTCATATTGTCATTTTTCTAATACTGAAGTTTCCAAGTGTCGTTTTGAATTTTTTGCTAGAAGAGCACTGACATTTGCTCCTGTTGGTGTGCCGGTATTTTGATGATATATTTTGTTATTAAATTTTGAGATATTATTAAGTAATAATTTAATAGCTAACAAAAATCTTCTTTAGGGAGGTCATGTTTGAAGTGTGAATGGTTTAAAAGTTCTATTATGGAATCTAAGATACGTTCATGAGGAATACTTGGATATATAAAATGTATCTAGCGATAATAATCTGTCATCTGTTGTGATTTCTATGTCTTTTAATTCTTTGAGATTTGAAGTGATATTTTTGCTGAAAATGGATAATCTTTTAAGATACGATTCTTGATGATTGAGCTAAAAAGCTTGGAAAATGAATACTCTGGTGTATCAATACTAGAGACGACAGGGCGAATAGGATAATCTTGTTCATGTATCTTAACAAGTCCCGAGGTATGTTAGGCGTAGCCGCGGATATATAGTGGTAAGATTTTGAATCTGTAAATAGTTTTGTTTTCCAAGTTTTGATCATTTGTTTACCTGCCTTGAACATAACATTAAGCATGAGAACTTCAGCGTTTTCTGTACAACATCAACCATCGCCACTCCCAACAATATCACATTATCCACTACCACAGGAATTCTCATCAACAACCACCACTCCCTCTCTTTGAATCAACCTTCGAACAAATCTAAATCCACACTCGCAGGGAGGGAACAGACGGTACCAAGACGTGAGGCTCTTGGCGGAGGCGGGAAAGTCCACCCGGACCCGAGTTTCTTGGCGATACCCACGTCGATAGTGACAAGGTGGGCGCATAGAGAAGGCAGTGTGAAGCTCCGTGCCGTCGAGTTCGCCCGGTGACCCAGCAGTTTCATCCCTACCCGCCGATCTTTGAACAAGATCGGGCGAGGGACTCGTTCCCAGACCCACATATGAAAGTCCCACGGGGAGCATGAATCCCCCATCAGGTTGTCTCGATTCCTGCGATACTCATGTCGATAGCTTCAAGCTGGAGGCAGTGAGGGGACGGGTTGAGTGCCTCGAGCCACCCGGGCCTCGGTCTCGGCAGCCCTTGGATGGGCTCTAGGTTTTGCCGTGGCAGTGCCTGATACACTTGGGTAATTGAGTAGGGATTCGTCTCGGCGTATTGTGAGTGGCGCTTAATCAGACTCCAGTGCTAGCCCGGACAGCTAGTAGCTCTGAGCTGGCAGAGTGGCCCCACCCTGGCTTAATTGGGGAGGTGCTCCGGTAGGGCACTGCGATCTGACGGGATCCATTTACCAGATAATATTATAAACTATTTTCATTCTTAGGAAATGCATTTAGTTTGATGACATATTTTCGATTATTCTCTATTTGATGGAACATATTTTCAACAAGTTTTGATACTGGGAGACCATGTTTCTGATATTTTAAAATAATATCTCCTAACTATATTTTACAACTAAAAGAGGTTAACTAAACTGGCTTTCACACAAATTTAAACAAAACTATGTAATAAATAAATATAATGAATAGAAATGAATGAAAAATGTGAAAGGTTTTCTTCCCAGTGGTTTCGCTTCTAGATGTTACGTAAATAATTACTTTACCACATAAACCTATAAACTTTTACGAATAGAATATATTATGTAATCATAAAAAATGAAATAGAATGAATAGAAATAAGTTTTATATTAGAGGTAAATATTTTTCCAATGACATCTTTTATTTCTGGTGTGACGTAAATAAATATATTAAATAACATTGATAATAATAAATAAAATGACTCGGAGACTCAAAACTAATAAAAGAGGTGGTCATTCATGACAATTATGACCGATAAAGATGAAATTATTAGGAGTTAGAAATTAATAGTTAATTTTCGCCGATAGTAATAAACATTAGAAAACAAAATTGGGTTTTCTTGAATTTTCACCAAAATTTTTTTAATAAATTAATTTCATTTTAATTAATCACACTTCTATAATCAATTAAAGCATTTTGATAATAAATGAAATACCTTTACGAATAATTTTAATAATTTGCAAAAAAATGTGTTGATGTAATTCTTCATATTCAAACTTCAAATTTCTCTGTTAAAGTATACAATATCCGGCTGCAATCTTATGATAAATCAATTGATTCTTAGTTTTCTTCATTTGAACTCAGTTATAACCTTTTTTAAAGAAATGAAGCGCTCATGTTTCTGTTCTGTTAATTACCTCTGAAGTAATTTTGTTAAAAATTGATGTAATTATTTTTTATGTCTTTCAGGATGAAAGATTCTCCAAATCCAACGCAGCCCATAGCATACTCATGACAAATCAAAAAAATCATTCAGAAGAACTGCATGCAACAACACATTTCACTCATTGACTAAAAAATGACAAATCAAGCTGACAAAGTTAGAAAGAAAGTTTTACAAAGTAAATGTGACACGATATAACACACCGCAAAAATTTTCAATCTTGTTGTAACTACACATTATTTGTGAGAACTTCTGTCAAGAAGAAGAAGAAGAAGCGCAACGGAACCAGTGCAGCGCGGCGGCTAACAACCCAGCTCTACAAGGACTCAGCGCGCAGCAACCCTCGAAGCAACAAAAAAGAGGGCAGCCAGTGACAATATAAACTCTTATGATCCGAAGAGATTCAATTCCGATCCCAGAGTAGACAGTGTAAATCTATCTATAATACAATTACGGAGTTAAAATCGAAAACAGATTTACTGAATTTGAAAGATTAGGCCAACATTACCAGGAAAAACGTATTGAATATGCAAAGGTGGCCTAGGGCGAACAGCAAACTAACAGAAAACTTCCTTCTATCTATGTAGCAGAAATAACTAACCTCAATCAATTTATAATAGAACTCAGAGCCAATGTTACCAATAGCAGATGTAAAGTACAATAAGATAAACGTCAGTGCAAAAAACCATACAAACCTTTCGACAATAATAAAGTACTTCATAGACAACGGAAATTCCACTCATAGAGGAGGACCCGGCCAACAGAAAATTCTCGGTTGGGCACTATACTACAATACCCGTAACTATACTACAAATAAACCAAATATGCAACCATCGAGTGATTACAGAAAAGAGGAAAAGACACAACGGTCCCATTCAATGTCAACGGTGTTTGAACTACGGACATACAAAAAATAATGGTAACTACGCAAACAAGAGTGCATTTGGTGCCGGGAACCACTATTCAGTCCAGTGTCAAAAAAATAATTAAAATCAAGTATGTGCAAACTGTTTCGGCAGCCACAAGGCTGAGGTAAGAAACTCGACTTGTATTTACTACAAGTAACAGACAGAAAAAACAAGTCTATAAACAAAATTAATACAAATAGTGTCAATCTCTCGTCTCCTCCCCTTCCCAATCAATCACAAATCCACTTCCCACGTCTACCGCAGACCAGCCCACCAGAAAATTTCATTCATGTTTCCGACTCAAATCTTTCCCTTTCACCACCTCGACAGAATACCCTAAACGGAAATAATCATAGGCCTCAAACACTTGATCCTCAAATAAATCATTCTCTCCACAATCATCAATTCTATCACAACTTGTATAATCAATTTCATAAATTCATTAATACCTTCAATCATTAGTACAATTCAAATCTTGGTGGCAATTCAAATCTTAAAATAATATGAACACTCGAAATAGATCAGTCTGTAACATGAAACGATATTGTCAGATTTTTGTTAGAAGCACAATCTCCCACTACTGACAACAAAACACAAGGACAACATAAAAAACTTCATTCTAACATAAGGTATGTTTAATAAAATTTAAAATAAATAATCATAAATACAAATTTAAAATAAAACGAGAAGACTATGGTATTAACTCAGAAGCCCTGAAATAAAGAAAGAACATGATCACCAATTTTGTTAAAACATTTATAAAAACCCACAATAATCAGCAATTCCACAATTTTATAAACTCATTAAGCAGTAGCAATAATTCTATATGACAATTCAGAAGGAAAATTCTAAAGAAAAAAACAATTTTCCCTACTGAATACACCCTCTGGAAGAGCGCTCACGTGAATTCACAAAGCAGAAGAACTCGCCAAATATTTTGAAACAACATTCGCAGTTAATAACACCAACTTCCACCCCGAACAGAACAGAATCATTCAAAGTAGCAAAACATACCCATACGGTGCACGCCATAATATACATTTCTCTTCTCCTACAGACATTTTAAAAAATCATTAGAAACCTCCCCAGCAAAAAAGCACCAGGATATGACATCACTAACACGGCAATAATCCTACTCATATCTGCAATATTATATGTTTATCTCTTGCTCCAGAACTGTCTATTTCTCCCACTCATGAAAACATGCAATAGCAATCCCTATAGTTAAAGCAAAAAAGAACGCAACATAGCTATTGCCCTATTAGCTTGCTAACTACCTTCTCAATTTTTTTGAAAAAAATAATTCTATGTAGACATAAACATCACCTAAAAGCAATACCTAATACAATTATCAAACACCACGGTTCAGTTCGGTTTCACAGAGAAAATATCTACGCAACTTCAAATGTTAACACTATCTGGACACATCTACTCAGCCTCTCATTTTTGATTGATTATTATTATTATCATATTAGTATACTAGATGTATACTACACTATATCATAGATGTAGCACAGGCGTTTGACCTTACATGACACCAAGCTCACAGTATCAAACTTCTCCAAATATCCACACCTTATTATCTACACAAATCATTAACAAATTTTTAAGCAATAGAATTTTCTCCTTCAATTTGTTGCGTCTACAATTGATGCAACGCGTCTCCAAGCCCCTTGGATAGCGTTAAGCGCTTTCGAAGTAATCCTTCATTAATTACAGCGCAGTTGTCAAGAGGACCGCCAGGTAGCATCTCCAAATACGCGCCTCCCATCACGCGCTCCTGCGTCACTATCCAGCGGCCGGAATTGGGAAGGACTAAGAATAGGGGTAGGGTTTAGGACAATTCACAGGGGCTGGAGTAGCCGTTGTGAAGCAGCTAAAAGCGTTTTCTTAGAATAAATTTCACATGAGATTGTCCGGGAATCGACGGGAATTGAACGGGGACCTCCTTGGTGAAAAGAGAGTGACTTCGCTTTGCGACACGAGATGGCCTCTACATAGCAAAGTCAAGAATATCCTCTCAAATCCCCAATGGATCAAAGCAGGATTACCTCAAGATTCCCCTTATCATCAACGTTGTTCAATCTGTATGTAGCAAACATTCCTCAGTCAAAAAACATACATTTAGCTCAATTCGTGGACGACAAAATATTATACATCTCTGGCAACTCACTAGCAGACTTAAGAGCAGAAACATAATTATATCAACACATACTTGATAGTTTGACCGCGAAATACAAAATTGAGATAAACTCCACCAAAACAGCAGCAAAATATTCTCACTTACACCATATACACTCCCCACCCAGCTAACATCTCAACAGAATGGTATCCTCCCAACAAACCAATTAAGTACCTAGGACTGTATCTGGGTTCAAAATTAAATTGGCGCGATCATATTTTTTTAAATTTATTGTCTTCCTGTTCAACATACATATATGTTTTTCAGGGTTGTGAATTGAAACATACATAACTTTGGGTTTATTTCCGAACTGTGAGGGCGCGATCATATTGAAACAAAGATAATGCAAACCAAGGCAAAAGTACATCAGTTAAAATCGATAAAAAACAGACACAGTTCACTACAACACAATACCGCCATAGCAATATACAAAACCATAATAAGACCAATAATGACTTACGTCTGTCCCATATGGGACGTCGACAACACAAATATTCGCAAACTCCACGTAATTCAAAATCAATTCCCGAGAACCATAAGTAACGCCCCATGGTTCACTTCAAATAATCAGCTCCACAAGGAATTCAATATTGTATCATTGGATCATCACATCACATATCTTGCTACAAACTTCCATCATAACATTTCATCAAATCCCAGCACTCAGCGAATTCAGACACGCAAAAAATCAAACCCATAGAACCAGAATTGAAAATAAATACACTTTCTATATCTTTCAAATCAAATTCGCAAACCTAAAACCAAATTAGAGGACCCGTAGTGAGCAACCTTCCCAAATGTATAATATATACGTTTAGAACAAGGCAGTGAGTAAGTAATACAAATTGCAAATGTAAAGTTGAAATAACTACTTTTATATTTACCTTCAGAAAAAATAAAATTAAAAAAAAATAAAAAGACAATAGTAGAAAACAATATCTTTAAAGGAAATGAAATTCAAAATTTATTATACCTATCTGCCCATTTTTAATATAAAGTTATGACTTATTTTCAGGTTTTTTAAGGGTGTTAGTTTGTAATTAAATGACAAGTACAATCTTGAGGTGATTATTGATTGACTCGATGTGATTATGTGAAATTTGGTCTTTCACAAATAATTGGTTTTCACAGTGTCTGTCTAAAGGCACATGTTTTCGTTTCTTCTGAATTTTTAATTTCTGATGTTTTATGTAAATAATGTACAAATTTCGACATTATGTACAGGCAAAGAAAATAAATGCAGAGAAAAGGAAAAATCGTTCATTTAATAAGCGAATATACCTCTTATTTACTGTACATACTGTTTTGGCTTCGTAAGAGTTTTGATGCAGAACTTTAGGAAATGTTACTTTAGAACAAGCACACGTATTCACTCTCTATTGTAATGTTAGAAATGTAATGCTGTCGCTAAAACGACATATTCTAATATTTGTAGGAATAAAATGAATTCTAACAAGTGAGTTAATAATAATAGTAATAGCGAAAATTAAATCTATAATTGTAAAATCATCACCTACAAATGCGCGTACTGCCGTATTGAAATGTTAACATTCGAAATTAAAATTTTAATAATATTTTTAAAAAAGAAGGGCGAAAATGTCGAGTATGTGTGTCTGGTCGTGACACGTTTAAACCGCAGTGTCGATTTCAGCAACGCCGCTAAATTCGTTCTCGATATTCGCTTCCTGTGGGGCATAATGGCGCGGAGGGCTGCAGTCAGGTTTTCCTGGCGCGCGTGGAATTGTCGCTAAGCCCCTTAACGCTTGTGGAGGGACGCGCGCGGCGCCGCGGAAGCGACGGGCGCGATGTGGCGGCGGCGGCGGCGGAGGGGCGCCGGGGACGGGGGCGGGGGTGGGGGGTGGCCGTCCGCGCAAACAAAACACGCGCGGCGCGACGGCCGGGCGGCGGCGCGGACGGCTATTAAAAACACACAGCGCGCACCTGCGCGGGGCCAGCGGCGCTAAAAATACAGGCCCCGCGTCGCCCCGCGCGCCCCGCCTCGCCTCGCCGCCCCGCGCCGCGCCGCCTCGCGCCCCCGCGCCGCCCTCCGCCGCCCGCCCTCCCGAGGACACCGAACAGCTGAACGGAGAACAGCTGGGCCGCGGAACTGTGTCACGCGCCGCGCTCATTCATGGACGGACGTCGCGTCGTCGGCGCGTCCCGCCGCCGCCGCCGCCGCCGCCGCCGCCGCCGCCGCCGCCGCCGCCGCCGCCGTCGTCGCCAGAAACCTAAACCGCGCATTTTTATTCTTTGATTCCATGCCATCGGCCTATGTCGCGAAAAGTATTTCGGTAGAGCGCACAAACGCGCCTGTTTATTTTTGCGCGCCGCTGCCAGGCGCCAAGTATAGACAATGCGCGGGGCGGCGCGCGCCCACGGCCGCGCGCGCGTATTTCGGGCGGCGGGGGGCGGGGCGGGGGGCGGGGCCGGGCGGGGTGCCGCTGCCGAGGGACGGCGAGGCGAGTGAACGCTGAGGGTGGCTGCGGGTGGTTGGGCCACGCACTGGGCGAGGCGAGGCGGCGTGGCGTGGCGGCCTGAGACGGCCCAGCGGAGCGGACGGCGCGTCGGCCGTGGGCGGGGCGGGGCGGGGCGGGGAGGGGAGGGGAGGGGAGAGGCGGGGCGGGGCGGGGCGAGCGCTGGCGCAAAACAGGCGTCCTTCCATGACGCATGGTGCAGGAGATGCCAAAATGTGCTAGGGGCGCAAACGCAAGTACTGTGTTGGGTGTTAACACAAAAGCATTTGGTATACGGAATATAATGTAGTATACACCCATTGCATTCCTTCAAAATTCGCTCTAGAGGCATGTAGAAAGTAATTTTTTTTAAATTTCCTTTTTAGAGTTAGAGATTTGGCTGTTAGAGAATAATAGAAATAAATTTAGATTGAAAACACATACCAAACCCCTCTTTTCTATATTCAATACGCGAAGGAAACATGACGATTTTGCTTCATTTATAAGAAACCATCGATCCAAGACCCTAAACGCTGCTTTCCTCTACTACTGAGAAAAGAATTACCCCCTCCCCCCGTTCTGCATCAAACATATGTAAGATGAAAAATATGGAAGTTCACAGATTGTGTTAAAAGGGAGGCGGCAAACTGGCACCACACTAAGCGGCTGAGATAGCTCAGAGCCAGCGTAACCATTATCTGCGCAGCGACTTTGACTAGAAGATCTTACGTTCACATTCGGTGGAAAGCATATTTTCGACACTACGTAGGTAACTCGAATTCAGCCACTATCTAGATGAGAGTTGTAGCGCTCAGTTCGGATTGATTTCTGTTCGAATTGATGCGATGCTTTGTTCGGATTGATTTCTCCGCTCAATAATAGGCGAATGCTGAAGGCGAATGCTCAATAATAGGCGAACCCTAACAATTGGGCCATGTATGGCGCTCGATTTTTTTATTCTTTGTCGTCCTATCCTATCCTCTTACTCTCACATACACAGGCACAACACTACCACAGATGTTGAGACACCAGTCGGGAGAATAGAGCTTGTCCCGGTTGGGGCTGAACCCTGTTGAGGGAGATACCTGGAATAGCCATAAGCTTCTGTGCAGGTCGGCGTCGGATCTCGCCATCCAGCACGAGAGGAACACTACTACCTCCTCGATAATCCATTCACTACATTATAGCGACTAATAACCATTGTAGTTGACGTTCCCGGAAAACTCAATTAATCAAACTCACCACTCTATACCATCTTGCATAATATCGAAAAGACCCGATGTCTGCCTTAAAACTATAGTGCCCCGATGTTTCTATACCGTAATCTACGAAATAAGACCTTTTTGGACGTTTATTTACATTTTTGGAATGAACATCCTGGTAGTTATAAGAAACGTACGAAATTTCGTTCCCACCCGCAGCTATTTTCTCGTTTTAAACAATTATTTAATATTAAGAACGCTTTTTGAAAAAATTAAGACCTGATCCATCTCTTTCATTTATGGGTGTTCGAACATTCTGGATACATTTGCTATTTTGAATTTCTAATTTGATCGTAATGTAATAATGTTTAGGTAGTACGTATTTGCAGTTAAAAAACACTTTAAATACGTTTCTGAATTTCCAGTTTGATTTCTAACTAAACATATGGGGAACATGTGGGGAAAACACGGGAAGCGTGCAGGGAACATGCCAGAGTCAAGCGATAAACACGTAGAACATGTGACAAACGCCAGGGAACATGGGTGAACGCACGGGGCGACATGAGGGGAACGGGTGGAAGTGCATGCAGGAAAATGTGCAAAAGGACAGGCGCAGCCCGAGTTGTTTCCGAAACTAAATTCTATTGAAGTAGTCCTTTTTGAACCTTCCATTACATTTTCAGAGGTTTCCCTCTTCTGGATATCGTCAATACGCAGTGTGCGTGGTCAGAAACAAGGTGAATCTAAACATTTGTGTAAAATTAAGTCGAGTATTTGATTTTCTGTCCTCAGAAATATTTTTGAACATGATTATAATTATATAAATAATTTAACTGAAATATTGCATTAAAACTGTTCTCTGTTAAGTTAAATGAAACATTTCTTTATGCAGTTATTCATTTGTTTATAGAAATATTCCAGTTAGATCTCTGAAATATTTCACTTTATTCTATTATAGTCAAATATTTTTACTTTTAGTATGTTCAGCTGAACTTCGATAGTAAAAATTAAAACAATAAAATACATACGTCGCATATAAAAAGCAATATGTAGAAGCAAACTGATAATAATTTTAAAAAAACAATATCAACCATCACAACTGGTAATCGTTGGTTAATAATTTCGAGAAAATGAACTCTGTAAAACAATATGGAAATTATTATTATTACTATTACTATTATTACTATTATTATCATCATTATCATCATTATCATGACCACCAGTATCATCATCATCATCATTATCATCAACATTATTATTATTATTATTATTATTATTATTATTATTATTATTATTATTATTATTTTAGAACGTTTACCCGCGCGCTGCTCAGGGGCTGGGGAAGTTCCCTTTTGGATTACAGCACGAAGCTATTTTCACATTAAAAACAACGATCTACGAAGTGCGGGATCTTCATACGGGTGCATCTAGTCGTAGTATTAAAATTCCGAAAACCGTTACAGTTGTATGTTACATTTTAAGACGCATTAGTAACGATTAAATGTTTGAGCACTATTCCACAAAGAGAAAGGTCAAACCAAGTAACTTTTAGAAACAATATAACGAAGAAATGTCTTCCAGAAGAAGACTGGAGAGATAAAAAGAGGTGGAGGTTGAGACGCAGGATGCTGTGACAGTCTTAGAAACCATGCCAGGAATATTTTTTATTTCTTCTTTATATTTTTAAGATATCAAATCATTAAACGTCGTATTAAAATTTCTACAGCATGCGAGCAATGGAACAAATCGATTGGGTCATGGCACTATGTTATAAAAGCGAGTGTTGAATACTAAATAGTAGCACCACTGCGGACGCAAAGCAGCTAAAGTCGTCAACCAGAAACGACTTTCTGGTAAAAGGTGAAAGAATGATACAAATGAAGAAAATAATTAACATCGTAGAGGGACCAAGGGATTGGCTCAGTGGGGTACAGACAAATGCGAGAGAACTATCTGCTGCTAACGTAGAGGCTACGTTACACTCATAATTCCTCACCCGGCAGAGCGCGCGCTAAATTTCGAAATGCGAATAATCGCATTGGCTCTGAGTCCAAGGGACTTATTTTTATTTCAATGGAAACCATGGGAATTGCATATTTTTTAAATGAATATATAACATTTGTTTAGTAGTTGCAGTGCAGTAATTCATACGAACATGAAGGAAAGAGATATACATTTGAATAGAATTTCAGTGCACTTGTTTGCGTGGAAAATAACTATTGATTTTTAATATTTTCGCAAATCACCACAAACATTATTTGTCGGTACAACTTTCTAATGCATAGGTATTTTTTTTATTGGATATGTATTAAGAGTATGTATATGTTCTAACTATTGCAAAGAGGCATTGTTTATCTTTGTTCAATCACTCCTGAGAGAAAACAGAAATGTGCTCTTAGTAAAGAAATTTGAGCAAAGATATTTGAACCTAGAGCAAAAATATGGAGTTTTTCTGTCTTTTCCTTGAAATAATTGACACTGATTATTGAGGTTCTTTTGTCAAAGAGTATACATGTTTAATTATTGTGTATATATACATACTCTTCGCAACAATAAATACTGTATAAATATACAGTATTTATTATATATTAAATTTATTTAATTTACAATATATATATATATATATATATATATATATACATACATATATATATATATATATATACATATATATATATATATATAATTTTATTAAATTACATCATACAAATCATACATATACAAATGCGTCATTAGAGGATGTTGTTGACCTAAATTTCCTGTGATATCTGTGAAATTTGGAAACCTATGAAAACAGGGGGATCACGGAGCTTCGCGCCTCTCCCCCGTGATTGAGAAATACAGCAGAAACTGGTCTCGTGACCTCAACCCCCAACAGAGCAAAGCCCTTGGGAAGTGAAATATACTACCTCCAGAACTCTTTGTGTACTCCTCCATGCGCCCAATAAAACTAAAAAGGGGCATAAAGTTTTTCTTCACGTATTAATATATAAATTTACGAAAGAATAAAAGTCAGTGATATACGTCTTAATGCAGATTACATTTTGAATTTCTAGTGTAACTTTAAATTTCGTCTATGTCGACTTTTTTCCCCTTCACAACTGCTTTAGAGAATGTTCTTTGCCAGCGTCATCTTACTTTTCCTATAAATTATCTTCATATTCATTTTCACCTATTTAAAGCTCAGTCTTAAGAATTCAGTTCAGCCAACAAAAAAGTTACATTCCATTTGATTCTCTTCGAGACAAACAATCAATTCCATTAAAATATATTAATGTTTCTCAGTTAATTAAAACAAAACTCGGAATGTAATACAATTATTACAACAATTTATACTGCTTGACCTCGATTTAATAGTAAATACTTAATTAGACCTCTGGACTCATTTTGTTACATCAATGTTCGCATCGAGTCTTTAGGACCAAGCACGTCTCAAAATGTTTATTCCCTAAACTACGGTAGGAAAATGCCATCGCTTATAACGCGATTATATAAGTAGAGATAATATAAGTAAAAAGTACTACGAACCACATATCTCTATCACGCAACCTTGGACTAAAGAAATAATTCATTATTTAATTTGGGTCTCAGAAACCCGGCGGGAGCTCTGCGGGGTTAACACAAAATTTCTTTTTCAGTATGAATCTTATATTTCCATCGTAGAAAAATTTCGATTATAGATCTAAAGTAGGGGTTTCCAACGGAGTCGGTATCGACTCCCTGGGGTCGATTAAATTGTGAAGGCGGTCAATGATGAAGGGGTTGATTCGGGGGGAGGGGTCGGTCTATAGCCAAATATGAACAAGAGATTGATAGATACAATTACGACCTCATTAATTACAAAAATAATATTAAATAAACTTTATAATTAATTCTGTTCTCCTATGGAGCAACCAATCGGAAATAAATTACAAATTCGTTCTTCTTTCGTATCCGTTGTTCCTCCTTAGGGTCAGGGTCGTAGCGACGCTGGCGCAACCGGAGCGCTACACAAATCTCCCGAAGTATGGAAGCCTTAATAAGGACCCCAGGACGGATATCGGCAGAGAATAAAAAAAATTACACACCATGTTTATTTTCTCGCGCCAGCCATATTATTATACCAATTAGTTTAAAAACTCTTAAAGCCACGTTTATTGTCGATAGAGGCCCCATTTCTATTTTTTGCAATGGGGCATCCCAGAACCTATCTACGCAATTGCTTAGGAAATAGTATTTAGAAAACTCAATACGATTCAAATCAATAAAACTCAATTGTTACACTATATATTGATAAATGTGTTCTACAGCGGACAAAAATACTTCTTGCAATAAGCACTGGTGAAACGTCATGGTCAGGAAAAAATGCTCAACATTTTCTAACCATTGCACAAAAATGAAGGTAAACTCAACTTCTCAGATGCGGAAGAGTCTTCGAGTATAATAAATGAACATATTTACCAAATATTAGTGTTCGAAATTGTTATTTCTTGTTTTCGGGGGCGTCAACTGCTATAGTCATTACTCCCCTAAGTGTAGTGCGTGTTTTTATCACGGCTGTGGCCGCTATCTTCCCCCGCTGAGTGAGATCCGACTCGCAAGGTTTTCCTCAAACAGGTATCTCCCATCAGCGGCGCACCACCCTAGCTGGGACAACTTCTTAACTCCCTAACGGTGTCCGGACATATGAGGTGATGTATGACATATAAGTGTAAGTCTGGGTAATTAAGGGTGAGGATACGACAAGGAAGAGGAAGGATAGATTGCATGTGGTCCGTGTCCCGTTTGTTAGGGTACTGCTCCAGCATTCTCCTGGTGTTGATCCGAGAAACCATAGAAAACTAGAGATCAGAGCAGCCCATCGCTAGAATTCTCCTCAAGACAGTAGCTGAATTCGACATAGTTATGTAGCTAGAGTCGAAACTCCTGCCGCCATCGGAAGTCAAACCTAGGACCACCGGTAAGAAGCAGTGTTAATGCCTTGAGCCATCTAAGCCAGTAGAATGCTGGAATAATGGAGAACTCATCATTGCAAGATTTTTTTGCTCCTTGAGTAGATCCATTCATTCATTTACTTCTATTCATTATTTTCTTTTTGCTGAGTGTATATTAGACAAACGATGCTTCGAATGAAACAAGTCTTGTTGCCTTCGTTTCCTCTGGCGGTTATTTCCAGTGGCACAAATATAGCCTCATCCACAAACCTACATTCATAG